>NKCJ01000206.1:0-65845 GCA_003947015.1 Fusarium sp. AF-6
GCTGTTGACACTCTAGTGTGGCTTGATCATCGGCTAGCACCCCTGACCCAGCGGAAGGGACACTTGGTTGTGGCTGATAGCTGCAAGAAGGAGGATCAAATGTGGCGGTGCTGCATGAAGCTATGGAGTCATGATGCCGAGGGTCGGGGGAAAATGTCACTGACCGGCAAACACAAATCGTGAGAAAGTCTTTTTTCCTCTATGGAGCGAGCCCCTAAAAGCCGACTGGGACAAACTTGGCTTATACCATTCCCGCGTCCTCAAGTCCAAGGTCAATCCCGCCGACCCTGCCTGTAAACGCCATTGTGCCGTGTTCCATGACCATCAGATATCGTCCCTCAAAACCCCCTGAACTCCGCCATCCACGCTACCTATTTCCCTGATACATTCCTCCAACACCTTTAAGATGTAATGAACTACTGGCTATACTGGATTCCAAGACCCAGTCTTCTCCGCTCGTCAACGAATGACCCCGTCACACGCGACTTTTTCGCTGGGCTTCCCTGATCCCGCCGGGCTTCTTCAGTCGATGTATAGTTACCACTGAACTTGCGCTTCTCCGGATCTCCCTTATAGTTCGAGAGCAGCTTGGCCTGCATACGTGCTGACTTTTCCACAGGCCCTGGTGTCCCATCCCTGGATCCCGCCGAGCTGGCTACCTCAAAGCTCTGACGCGGATCCCGCCGCAGTAGCTCCGTGGCTGCCTGACTGGCCTGGCTGTCAAAGACCTCCTTCTCTTCTTCCTCGTGACTCCGTGATTGTGAGCCCTGTGATGCCTGCGATGCGAATGACTTTGCTGCAGCAACTGATTCTAGAGCCTGTCTAGCCAGTTCCTCAGTGTCGTCAATCGAAATAGTGCTTTCGCGACTCTTACGTCGGCTATCTGTCTTGGCGACCGGGGTTGTGGGGATAAATTGCCGTTGTGTGTATCGCTGTGGCTCCGACTGAGGGACCAAGTCAACTGAAGGCAACAGTCCACCATGTGCGCCTAGAGGCCGGTTCATAGGCGTTGTAGGCAGCGAAGACATGGACTGCGCATTGCGGCTGTGCCTTCCAACATGCCGTGGTGCGGGCTTATGTGAAGCCATCGGAGTCGAAGGAGCGCTATTGTTATCCTGACTCATAGCCTGCAAGAGAGCAGAGAGACCATACTCTCCCTCCCTTTGCCGTTGTTGTGTCCGGGGAGCTTGGCGATGTGAGTTGCGGTGTGGTGTCGAAGCTGCCGCCATTTGCTGCTTGGGGGTCAGAGCTCCGTGAAATATGCCGCCAGGGCTACATAGCATCTGCATGCGTTCTCGGTTCTCGCGTATCCGATTGAGTAAGACGTCTCGCTCTTCGGCGAGCGCCATGTTCTCCTCCTCCTTCTGCTGTATGACTTTCTTGGCAGTCTTGACACGACGTTGTAGAGTCGCGTTGTCCTCAAGGGCAGTCTCGTACCACATCTTCATCTGCAGATACTTTGCCTGCGTTGACTCAGACGAAGTGCTAAGCTCCCTCCGGGCCTGACGGGTGTGTTCCGCGGTCCGCAACGCGTCCACCTCGCGACGGATCATATCGTGCTCCACAGCCGCTCGTTTTGAGTCCTCGTCAGCCTGGAGGCTCAACAAATTGTACTGCAACTTGTGGTGAGCTGTCTCCATCTTGAGCTTTTGGTTCTCAGTGATGCATGTTTGGAGCATGGTACGGAGCTCGTCGGCCGAAGCCTCGAGCACCTGCTGGGAGGCGGGTGGGACATATTCGGACGTCAAGGGACGCTCTGGGATATTGTTAAGAATGGTCGCGGGGGGAGAGAAGAGGTTTGATTGTTGAGAGTTGGAAAATGTGCGTTTAGGGCCGGTCTGGCTGGCGTTGTGGTTGTTAACCTGTGTCGAGGGAGGAGGAGTGAGAGATGATGGGATGACAGTAACCGGAGGTCGGTCGTCGTTGACCTCGGTCTTGAACGACTCATTCGGATCGATGGGTGATTGTGGAATTTCGGTAGAAGGTAATGTCACCTGGGGAGGATCTTGAGGACCTGTCTCTTGGGGAGTAGCTGGTCGAGTGGGTGCGTCGACATCGTCGTCAACAATAATGACCTCGGGCTTCTGCTGGCCATGGAGCATCTCGACGTTGGAAGCCATATTGACAAGGAGGTCGTGGTTGAGGGATAGATGCCTCCTGAAAGGTGAGTCGCGTCAACAATGGCGATGGCCGATGCTCAAGTCGCCTGGGTCGGTTCAGGTACAGCTTGGGCAGCTATAATCTCAAAAAGGCGGTATTTTAAAACTTGTTGATATTTTTCCTGTTTCACGCGTCCCCCCGTCGTGGCTCAATCCTCCACCAAAAGTCGCGTGCGATGGGTCCAACAACCGTCGTGGCCAGGTCGAATTGGTCAGGATCTCACACACGCGAGTCTAAACAAACAAACCAAGCGAGCGAGGGTGGAAAATATAGCGAATAGAGAAGCATTCGGAGGGACAAGATCGAAGAGCGGTCTGATAGTTCGTGGAAGTAGAAGCGACAAAAGCTCCGGCCTGTGACGCCGTCGTTTTTGGTGGATGAAGCAGGTCGAGCAGGTCCAGACCTAGGAACGACCTAGAGCTGGGGAGGGCAAGGAACAAGAGTTGTTCCGTCGAGTGTGCGCGGCTGGGACAAGGACCTTGTCTGATTGGTGGAGCTTGACGAAATTTGGCCAATAATGAAACAGAAGGCTGGGGTGAGCAATCTAAGCCGGATTAGGACAGAGGTGAACAGACATGGATACGGTTGCATCCGTCGGTGGATGCTCGGTGAGGAACGTCTGGAGAAGGATCATCGCGAAAGTTTCGCAACGAGAGACATGACCAATGAAACGCCAATATAAGTCAAAACAATCAACAAATATAACAATCGTCTATTCTGTGAAAGGATGTTTCAAACATCCTAGACTATACGGCTGTATCATATGCTTTGCCCTGTAGAACGCCAAAACACCACATCCCGAATCTCACGATCCTCCATAGAACCCATCCGAGAAACCTCATACCATTTCATCCGCCGATGATTTTGAATTCAGCTTTTTCAAACCATCTCCCCTCCTTCTGCATTTACCCACACAGGCCGTAAAACCTCCCACAATCTTCTTCACTGTGTACCCAACCCAGAGGAGCGGCCAGAACAGCACCACAAACACCCACCACCCCAACACGGCGAGCTTGTGCTTCATCTTCCCCCGCGAGTCAAGGTACCACTCAGGCACCCATCTCCCTGCCCTGCCATTGCCGTTGATGATGAGGATACTAATGATGCCAAACACGAACCAGCCGACTACTGATGCCGTGATGACGATCTTGGTGATTGTTTGTGGATCTGGCGAGTGACTGTTGAATTTCTTGCTGTCTTCGGGGAGGTCGACCGAGGATCCTCCCGGGGTCATTCGGGGGAGTAGAGGGTTGAATATGGGGTTGAATAGGGACATCGTTTGGGTGAAATGATCTTGAGCTTGGTGTTGACCGTTGTGGAGAACGCGTGTGAGTACAGTCAAAGGGCGCCTCGAAGCTCCAGTTTTGCCGATTTGTTAAGTTGTTCTTCTGTCGTAGACACTGTCTCGAGAAATCGTACTTTGCAGATGAATGTGATTCGTGTTGAATAGTGATAAAGACGCGTCAATCGTGTCAAAATATCTCGCTGATCCTGATGCGCAAAGAAACTGAAGAGAGACAAAAACGTCACATCAAACGCAACGTGGGCGGCGGCGTTTGACGGCATATTTAAAACTTCATGCCAGAATGTCCACCTGAGCAGGTGCCTCTCACACTGCCACCTTCTAAAACGACAGGAAAAACTTTAATATGCGCCTTCTGCCCCTTGCACGGGGGCTTTGAAACTGACCTCTTCATGCTTTCGACCTGCAAAATACGACCCTCCGAGTCAGGGCCGTAGACACACCAAATTTGACTTGTGAGGCACCCTTCACGAGACTGTAGCCACATTCTTGGCCAAGACATGCCATGGATGTCAGCTTGTTCAGTTGTAATGTTTTACTATTTCAGAAGTACACGTGGTATATCAACATTTTCCCCTCAGTAATAAAAGCAACTATCAGTGAATATGTATAGCGAAGAGAATAACCAACCCATAATGCTTCAAAAAGAAATACGCCGCGCTTTTTGCTCTTTGCAAGATCATACCCAGTTCAATCCAACTCAACACCCGCCATTTTAATCAACCTCAGGCTCTTCATCATCTCCCTTCCAAGACGCCATCTCCGCCACCGGCACACGTCCCCGAAGCCACCTCAGCGTGGCTTCTGTCCCCCGCTCCAGGACATTCCATCGTGGCACTCTGAATCTGTTGCCCATAACATCAAATCTCTCCAGGCCTCCTGGGCCGCCAAGAAGACCGATCCGGGGGTTCAAATGGGAAATGTCGTTGTTGCTAGCATCCACAATCTTCAACCCTCTGATCATATCCGGGTCAAGGTCCACGATGTGGTTGTTAGCCACAAGCAAGACGTTGAGCGCAGGGAACACCTCTTTCAGGTTCGTGGGTAGAGAATTGAGCCGGTTCAACGAGATGTCTACCTTCTCCATCTTTGGCGCATGAAGGAACTTGGTAAGTGCTCCAAGCCCGGTAATGTGATTTGATGATAAGTTGAGCTCCTTCAAGGCTGGGAGTTCCAGGTCTTCAGTCAGGTATGCTTCGCCTACTAGCTGGTTATGCGATAGCGACAGAGCTGTCAACGTCTCGGCAAAGAAGCTTAGAGAGTTGGGTAACGTAGCAAACAGATTGTTATGGAGAAACACTTGTCGAATCTGGTGCTCGGCTGCGACCTTGGAAGACACAACAGGATGCAGCGACGAGGACTCGGTTCGCGATCGATCCAGGATACCTCCCGGCTTGACAGGCCAGGACTGGTTCGAGACCGTTTGTGACCTTGAACGGCGACTAGATACCGTGTGCGAGCGAGACCGAGAGGGACTTTGAGGGGGCGTTGCAAAGTCATCAGATCGGTAGTCGTCATCATCAAACTTCATGTCCTTGGCGTCTTGCTGTGCGACCTTGGCATCACTCATAATGTCCACAACACCGACCTGGGCACCGGGCTCCTGCTGATAAGGTGGCGGTGGCTCTAGTCTTCCGGCCAGAATATCCTTAAGCTCATCGGTTGTGATGGAGAGGAACTTCTTGTCACGGAGGGGATTGCCACTGAGGCGAAGCATAGAAAGGTTCTCCATCCTCGAAACCTCGGGAGGAACCACTCTGATGTCGTTGCTGGAGAAGTCGGCGTGGCGAAGCTTCTCTAGGCTCATGAAGCTGTTGGGGATACCGGAAATGTTATTCTCGTCCACCGTCAGCGTCAAGAGACTTGTCCAAGATGTCATGTCTGGTAGCCCCTGTAGTCGGTTCATCGATAGCGATAGGGAGTGCAAGACCGGGAACTCGATAGCAGAGCCGAGAGGAACCAATCTTTGCAGCTGGTTTGTAGAAACATCCAGGCTCTGCAGTTGAGGTAGACAACCAATTGGCTCCTCAATAAGAGTACCCGATAACTTGTTTTTTCTTAGGTTTAACTCGGTGATGGGTAGAGTGGCAAGGCCATCAAAAGCAAGTGATTCGAAGCTATTTTCGCTCAAGTTGAGAATTCGAAGACGTGACATGTTCTCAATCTTGTGGGGAAGAGCAGAGATGTTGTTTCCGTGGACATCCAGAATCTCAAGTTGGTTGAGGTTTGATAGGATAGAGTTCAGTGGTCCGAAGAAGAGGTTGTTAGCCAACTTCAGGTCACGAAGCGAGGTAACCTGTGCTATCGTGTCCACACTGTTGTTGGTGAGACGATTGTTTGACTACAAATGTTAGCGATACCAAAAAACGAGTATTGATGGTCTACATACCAGGTTCAACGATGTCAGGCAGTTGAGTCGCCGTAGACCAAGGGGAACCCCGACAAGGAGATTGCCATGCATGTCCAGGTTCTCCAGACCAGCAAAGATGTTACCACGACTCGCTTGCTCGTCATCGAACGACGAAGGGTTAGTATCGGGGAAGATGAAGTCATCCAGCTCTTCCAGTTCGTTATCTGCGGCAATGAAGCGCTTCAAGTCCACACTCTCGGCCCAACTGCCATCGAAAGTGCCAATGCTCTCCAGATCGTACATCTTCAGCACCTCCACAGGAATCTCCTTGAGGTTCAAAGCAGCAATATTGAGTCGGCCCGATGTCCTTCCAGCATTGACACGATTCTGAATGACCTTTTTCCTGGGGTCTTCACCTCGACGGGTATTGAAAGGATCATTATTGTTGACGCCAAAGTCGAAGCCAGTGTCAATTGGAACGATTGGCGCCTCCTGATCTCCGTCTTGGTTCTGGGTCTCGGCGGCTTGTTTCAACTGAGCGCGTCTCGCCGCTTTGGCCTTTGCAATCTGCTCTCGGAGAGCGGCAGACGATTTCCGGGTAGAAGGTGGTGTTCCTGGTTCAAGCGAGTCGCCTGTCAAAGCGGTGTTAGTGGACGAGGCGCTGGATGGGATTGTGCCGTCCCAGGAGGTATTTGACGAACTTCCAGATGCACGATTGGCTCCATGGAGGGAAGCCTGGCTGAGTGCCGGGAGAGATGGCTTCTTGAAAAGACCCTTGACAGGAGCCCTTGGCTTGGCAGGTCGTGCAGCCATTGACTTGGAGCCTGCCTTCGGGGGAGGCATGTTAGCCTTGCCTGGACTTGGACTCCTTGCAGCTGATAGCGCTGAGAGCTTGGAGGCTGAACCAGGGGGACCCTGAGTCGACATTCGAGAACCCGGAGTTCTGGCCCCCGAGATCACCGATGACCGCTTTTGCGGAGTTCCACTGATTGTGCTCAGGGGTGGCTTGTAAGAGCTGGTAGAAGCTCTGAAGCTCGTGAATCCCATGTCGGCCGGGCCTGAGCTGGAGCCTGGCCGGCTTCCTGGCCTCGACGAGAGTCTTACTGATGCATCCGACGCATAACTGGATCCTGGACGAGAAGCTCCGCTGTCTGCCCGAGATCGCGGCCTACTCTCGGCTCGGGAACGTGGTCTGCCCTGATCGAAAAAGGTGGACGACTTCTTGCTCAGGGCTGGCGAAGAGGGGATTGACGCGAGAGTCTCGATCGTTCGCTCCGAGAGCGAGGGCCGTGGTTTCCGAGAACGAACTCTAAGAGTATCTTGTCGGTCTCCATCATCAGTCGAGGCGGTCGGAGGTCTGGACTGCTCTGGGTCAAAGGGGTTGTTGGCAGGGTCGTGAAGCGGTGAGGTTGCAAAAACCTCTGATGGTCTTCGTGTGAGAGTCAACCGGCGGTGAAAGATGTGTCCGTCATACTCGACTCCAATCGCTTCGCCTGGCGGGTCGTAGGGAGGTGTTGTGGACTGTTCCTCGATCGTATCGGGCTGTCGCTCTGTCGGCTTTCGAGGCGTAGAGGGGGCTCTTGGGGAAACGGGCTTTGTGGCGGCTGCTCGGGGAGGAGGTCTGTTGATTAGAGAGGTTCGTCTTGTCCCAATGTTTAGCTGTTCTCGGGATGTGGCGGATCGTAACCGCGGGTTTCGTAGTTCTGAAGAGCTGCCGATGCTGCTACGCAGTTGATTTTGCGACAGGGAAGGTCGCAGCCTTGGATTCCGTAGCTCGCCTCCAATAGCAGAACTTCCTCCTAGGCTCTCTCTCGAAGGCGAAGGGCGAATAATGGAGGCCGGTCTTGGCAGGGCCGATGTGGGCTTGGGAATACCAGACGTTGGACGTGGCACTGGAAGTTTGGAAAGACGAGGAATAGCGCTCATGCGCTTCTGTGAGGAGTCCTCCATGATCAATGCAGAGGCCCAAGTCGAGGGCCCGTGAAGAGTCCTGGAGTAGCAGTGTCGCAACAGCTAGCTGGCCAGAAAAGGCACAGACCCCTATCGTGTCTAGGTATCCGGGAAGGAATGTTTCTTGTTGTTGCACGAGGGCGGATTTGGAATGGGAGGGACGAATTCCCCTTTGTAACCTAAGGGGTCCTGAGGCTGAGGGGTCTGGGTGTTTCGATTGTTTAGTGTCCTAGCGTTGGCGGGTGGACGACGGATGGCTGCGGGAGCTAAGAACAGGGCGAACCCGAACCATAACACAAGCCTCGAGTCAAACGGAAAGTGTAACAAACAAAACGGAAGACGTTGAGGATCTGAATCAATGTCATGAGAAGAAAGACGACGTGATTGTCCGACCTTGAGTGTCAGCAAGCAAAACATCCATCCATATTTCCAGGGGTTCATCCTAACTGCCCTGTCGGGCGGGCCCCTGGAGAAACTCCCGGCCGCCATCCTCATCGACGCGATGGGCTCCTTCCCCTTGTTGACATCACGTGGGGCCAACCAACAAGCGAACCTTCCAGCTCATTAGCGTCTCTTTAGCGGCCTTCCAGAGGGCGGGTTCCCAGCTTAGCGGGACGAGCTTCCCCCGCTAAGCTGCCCGCTTTGGGCGATGGCGGATCCCGTCCCACGGGAACTGGTTCTTCATTTGGAGGACCCCCTGAGAAATGACATTGCATGTTGCAGGGCTTTTCACTTTGCTTTTGTTTGCAGAGGTTCAATTGCATTCTGCAGTTTGCCCATGTCTTTCCGGTGAGACTATTAAGGGGATCCTCAATCCCCGCGGGAGCCGGCATTTCATTGTTGGTTGGACATGCTTCTACCCGCTTGTTGTTCACATTGCCCCTTTACTACGACACGAGGCTCATCTCCTCCAACGCCAAATAGGCGAGATCTATAACTGCCTAAACTGACGGAATACGTACTAATGACTCCCGTGTTGATCTAGACCCCAGTGTTTGTCTTGTTCCTCATTGACAGGAGAAATTGGTTGTTTTTCCCGTCCCAACGTTGATGCCAAGCCGTACGCCCAGAGAACATGGGACTGACACGCCGATAGCATCATGGGTGTGGCAATACCGGCCCCTGAACTGCTTTCGGCAAAGAGTTCAACGTTGGCGCAAAAGGATCTTGTCTCGCGTCTAAATAATTCCGCCACGGCATGAATTATTCCAGCGTCTCTTGCTACACAAGCAGGCAGTCCTTAATGTACTACGTATTCGCCGTTTTCTTAAGCCACTTTTGCATTTCTTAACCCCTCAAAGATACCTGGGTATGTTCAGTTAATCTTCTCAAACATATACACCTCTTCAGCGGCTGTCTTGTTCTTGGCCTTTCTGGCATTGTTCTGGATTAGTCTTGCACGTAGCATTCACACCGCATCAAGGTTTCGCAACAGATGCGGCACGTCTGCACTGGAAACTCCTGGCTGCAAGAACAATCCGAAAGCCTCGGCATCTTCGACGGTTTATGTTCCTCCTTGCCCTCGGTGAGGCGTCATCGCATGAGCCAAGTCGCCTGTTAGGGCCGCTCGTCCGCGAATGTAGGTTGGCAACGGATCTTGGTATCCTAGTTGCCATAGCTTGATGTTCTTTGTGATTCTATTTGCAAGAAATCGACTTACTTTGCTATCTGTTTCTTGTTGTCTCAAGTCAGAAAGGGATCCATACCTTAGATAGTCCTGCACCCTTGCCAGAAAGTCACTAAACAGGGATAGCAACTCTTCTCTGTCTCCAGGAGCAGTCCATGACTCTGTGGTTTCCTCTTTCAAGCTGCTGTCTGGTACAATGCAGACAAAATTGAGGATGTGGAAGTTGCGGCAAGGATACATGACGACGGAGCGCATTGTGTCGCTAAATGAATAAACCTTGCAGCTGCCTGTTGTCACAAGCACCTCGAGACCTTTTGCAAAATGAAGAAGATTCCGAGTTTAATGTCTTTCTTCCTTTATTACCCGCTTTCCTTGTTCTTACCACGCGGTCGTAAAAAATATACAACACTGCCTGCGGAATAAACCAGCCCTCAATGAGTGTTAGGCCAAAAGCGACGAAATTTATAACCTAAGAATTCTAAGAAAATCATCAAAGGTAATATAATAGTATTAAAAAAATAATTATACTATTATTTCTCTTTTTTATTCCTCGATTTACTAATGATTGGACTATAAAGTTCGGCCTTTCTGCCATCCTAGCTCATGAAAGCAGACATCGCATATCAGAAGCCTGGGGGTTTAGTCCCGTTTGATGAAATCAACATCAAGACCAAATATGCATTGAAGATCCAGAAGAGGATTCAACAGTCGGCGTTAGAGGGCGAGGATTTTCGCCTTAACAATATTCACCTCGCCATGTTTTAGTCCGCGCCTCTATCAGCCTTTCGGGATGGTGGCAAACTAGAGGAGATCCGAGCTTTCACTGATGGTGGGAGCCTTCTGGTCATCCCAAAGCATGGCAAGATGGGCGCATCTCAAATTAACTTGAGCTGTCCACTCTTATCTGGACATATCTTCGACGTCGAAATGCCACCCGAGGACGCCAGGCGATCCAAAGATATGCTGGATGTTCAGTGGGCGTGTATCGTCGTCGCCGCTCTCTTTGGTGCCGCAGAAGCGCCGGATCTCCTGCCCGATCACCCAGGATGGGAAGGCATTCTGGCATGGCTTGAGCAACTGCTGCTTGAAGGATATGAGGACCCCTGCCTGCCTTCGTCGCACTCCTAACCGGGTCTCAGCCACGAGGGGATCTCCTCACTTGCATGGGGACTACCATTAGGTACTGCGTACTGATTTAGGCCAATTATGATCAGTCTCTTCTTATACTCACTAAAATCAAGATAAGAGATTAACCTAGACTTATAGTATTTTTATAGAGTTTCAGATAATGTTCTAATAGTTGTGATAAATGCGCTCTGGCAGGCCCCGCGTAAGCAAGGAGATAGGATTATGCCGGCACCGACACTCGAAACATATATGACCAAGAATGGCAGCAAGGTTCAAGTTATACAAATTTTGAGTGACGGTTAGCTTACGACGGCTGGCTGTATCAAACAGATCGCCGCTGGCCGGCGTAAGCTAAACATGACACGAAAGGAGTACTTCGACCACCGTTTCCACATTCACGGAAGCCTGTCGGATAGTATGGAGAATAAGGACAATAAGCCGCAGTATGTCAATCTCGGCTTTGGACCTCGACCGCGAAGTTCGTTCGGTGGCATCACGCTGACTACATTACGACGAGAGTCGCTAATCTGCAAACCAGCAAGAACATCCAGACCCAAGTTTTCGGCTCGGCCTTCGGTTCACGCCCTGATGGACCACTTAATGCCAATCAACATTGGGTTGGAAGAGACGACACTACAGAACTCTTCTTCCGGGACTGGGATTACGTTATAACCTGTTTTTCCTCCGAATTTGTCAAGACTAGTATCGGACCAGATGGGCCTCTCTTTGCAGACTTTGAGACCTGTATTGTTTTGATGGCATACGAAACGGAGGAGCGAGCTAAGGCCGGCAACGCTGACTTGGATGTCGGCAATGCAACTGTCGCCATGCATTTCATCTCATTGCCGGACGACGTCCGAGACGGAAACCGAGTTGGAGCAAGTCATGACTCCTCTTTGATTAAAGTCATTGGAGTCTCACTGCCAGGCGAATATATGGAGAGCTCTTTGCAATATCGGAGCTGTTTCTGACAAGTTTGATCTGAACGCGTATTTCGGCGGTGCTAATATGCCTCAGTATATGACGGCGCTTCGGAGAGAGCTCAGAGAGAGTTCGAAGAAGCTGCTGGTCGGCAAGGGTTTGTTGACCTGCACACCCAGACAGCTGGTGAGAGCCTCATCTGCTGGTACGGTGCCTCGCAGGAACCGAGTCCTAATCCTTAGGTAAAGAGCATCGCCACACATCCATTGTAACGAGCCTCATCAATCGCAAGCCACACGAATTTTGCTGCCTGAGAAAATGCTTAGGCAGAAAGATAAACAGGCAGAAGGCTTCAATTCCAAATCGCACAGCTTCACAACTCCAAGCCGCAACTTCACAGCGTATCGGTGCCGCACACCGCATCCTCGATGCGACAACATGGCACCCACGGAATTTCACTTCTTCCCATCACTTCCTCCCGAGCTCCGTCGAGCCGTCTATCGGCTGGCTAAGCCGCCGCCCCGGGTTGTTCACGTTCAAGAGCGGATTGAAGAAGACTAGGAGGACTTCTGTGAGACGCTTCGCACAACACTGAACCCGATCAAACTCGACAGTTCCCTCAAGGAATTTGCCTTCAGCTGGCGCAGCCGTATTCCAAGCCGGAGCAAACAGCTGACCCTCGACTCTTTCGGCTTCACCAGCACTAAACCACCAGTTCAGCCATGGGTGCCTACCTCCTCCACACCCGAGATTCCCCTCGACTGGCTCTGTGAGCATCCGGATGTCGCTTGGGAATTCGCAAGAACCGGTTACCTTTTCAGCAGGGCCCCTATCCCCGCGCTGCTGCACACGTGCACCGAGTCCCGCCTTGAGCTCATCAACATGGGTTACCAGCTCGCCTTTCAGACTCGCTCGCGTGGTCCAAGAACGTGGTTCAACTTTGACCAGGACACATTGTACTTGGGTGACACATTGTTCTTGGACCCCGATCTTGCGCAGATCGAAATAACCGAGAAAAGATTACAGATACTCAACGGACTCAGCGCGTGGGACACGGGCCAATTCGATCCCGGAGAGATGCGACAGGTGCAGAAGCTGGCGCTAGGTGGCGCCGCTGAGCATTTATCCCATCGCTATTTTGACGAATACGACCCTGATAATCGTCGACAGCTGTCGTCCGTTCTTAGACTATTCAGCAGAGTTGAGGAGTTGCTGCTTGTTGGATGGGCTGCTGGCGATCTTACAACTGTCATCGCCAAGTATGAACCCAACACAGAACACCGGCGGCGACACGCATACGATACTCACGGACTTTGGAGCTGCATAGATGTCGCCGAGATCGATGGCTTATTACGTCACTTCTCCCCTGAACAACATTGCCCACCCTTCGAGTGCGCAAATGGCTGCCGCATCCGTGTGATGACTGACTATAAGATAAGACGCGGGAAAGATACAAACTTTGTCAAGGATACTCAGGATTCTATTCGACGTGTATTGCGCAGGGATATGGCCCGCTGGATCTCTACGGAAACCACTGAGATCGTTGTTCCATGGAAGATTCCGCAACTCAGAGCCGTCCATGCCTTGTCGCCGTTGAATTGCAGAACTCTCTCACGAGAGCGTCTCAAAATCGGACAACGTATCTATAACCTTCAGGAGGAATGGGGCTCGATTGTTAGAATGGAGAAATCCCTACCACCCTCGGAGTGAAACAGGGTAAAGCGGGCGTTTGAAGAGAAAGCCTGGCCTGGCGAGATCGACACGGACAATCCAAACGTTGAATACGTTTCCTCATATAGTAGGGATATGAAGTCGTGGGTTAAGGCAGGGCCGGCTCCAGATGTTGGTGATCCTCTCTTGTAGCAGCGATGAGCAAGCTGCCTTAGTCGCCGGATACCGGCAACGATATCGGCCTTCCTCTCTAGTGGTAATCGGCAAAGCGTTAGCTGGAGAAACGGTACGGGATTTAGAAGGGAACTTCAAAACGTATGGATTCCTCCTTATCCATCAGATTTTAGTGTAATCTCAAACATTCCATTACGCACTCGGGATCGGTGTCGGTATCGCTGATGCTCTAGACCACGGCACAACCAACCCGGCCGACTGCCACATCAAAGCTCTACACCCGACTTAGTGGGTTTAGAACCCGAGATGCGAAAGCGAGGAACTAATATTAAACTAACAAGTGAGAATGCTTCTGCGAACCCTAAACGGAGAGCCAGTTGCTTACATGCATTTGGCTTGCCTTCACAAGAAGACGACGATTATATATATGTCGATTTCCTTGGCGAACCTGTGAACTGCTGCCAGTCTCAACGACAATCGATTGACCCGAAAGTCTTTGAACAAGCATCTCCCTAACTTGGCCCGTCCCCCATACAAACGTACAAAATGACCGGATCTGAATTCGTTTACTATTACTACAACCCTTCTCTACCAGCAGCTGTTGTCTTCGTCGTGCTGTTCGGTTTATCTGAGCTGGCTCATGTTTGTCAAATTGTGCACAGCCGGACTTGGTATTTCGTGCCATTTGTGATTGGCTGTATATGTAAGTCATAGTCCTTGGCGAAGACAAACAGTCGGTAGGGACTAGGCTTACGTGAAATGCCTACAGTTGAAGCTATCGGATACATCGGTCGCACCTTGTCAGCTGAAGAAGCGCCCGACTTTAGCAAGATACCTTACATCTTGCAGTCACTTCTCCTCCTCCTCGGACCTACATTCTTTGCGGCATCGATCTATATGGTTCTTGCCCGTATCATCATTCTCCTCCAAGCTGGACATCTATCTGTTGTCAAGCCTTCTTGGTTGATCAAGGTGTTCGTTACCGGTGATGTCCTGTCATTTCTTGCCCAGAGTGGTGGTAGGTTCACTAGTTCTTACCCCCTAAGGAGGACGTATGGCTAAGCAAGACATTGAGAACAACAGGTGGCGGAATGCTTGCAAACGCCAAGTCAAAGACCGCAACCGATAGGGCTGAATGGGTCATCGTGGCTGGCCTGGCCATTCAGATTATCTTCTTCGACTTCTTCATGCTAGCCACGCTGATTTTCCACACGCGTATCCATTCCAACCCAACACAAGCCTCACGGGAGCTTCAGGTACCGTGGAAGAAGCTCATCTACATCCTTTACGCCACTAGTGTATTCATTATGATCCGGTCAGTCTTCCGAATCGTCGAGTACATCATGGGACGGGGTAGTGAGCTTCAGGATAATGAGTTTTGGCTCTATGTGTTTGACGCTTCGCTGATGGCCATGACTTCAATGCTGTTCAACGGGTTTCATCCTGGACGGGTGCTTAGGAACACGGCCACCACTGTCAAGACCGAAGCTTGAATTGCCGTCCGCCAGCAGAACAGTCTCGTTGCGAAATATACCGATCATCTCTAAGGATTACCTTGTGGATAGGATTACAGAACAGTCTCAGGAACAGCCGTGGTCGGCTTTTCTCTTAGAAGATTGGATGTGGCTTGTCGGTTTATTTGCACCAGAACTAGACTGGGTAGGTTTGCGGACTTCGTGGTGACATTGACGTGGTGGTCTTTTCTTTGTCGGATATCGATTTAGTAGCTACATTTACACTTTAGTACATTTATAGATTCGACTCTGCTTCAGCAGTCCTGATCTTGTTTTAGATGCAAACTGATTGAAATGTGTTCATTGTTATAGTTGAAGCCCGGCCCTCGATGGGATAGCTGAGCCAGAAGATCGCCACAACCAGAGGCCATTGTTTCGCCGAAGAATCGGGCCAAAGCCTTACTGTGTGGGTTTGTGTCCGATTGAGGAGTCAGCGGGAATCGAACCGCCTCACAAAGGATTTCAAGAGCATCATCACCTTCCAGAACATGGACGAGAATCGAGTCATCGTCAGACATCTCTGAGATTTCAAGATCCTGAAGTCGCTCAATGACTGAATGCAACAAGGGCGCTGGCGTGCTGTTCCCTTCTTGGGACAAGAGTCTTGACAGAGGCCCCTATGTGAGAAGTGTTGTGAGAGCATCCAAGACCTGGCTCATGCCTCGAATAAGCTGGAAACGTCGACAAGGTGGTCAAGACGAGGTTGCTCGCTCACCCCACCATGATAGGACATGTATGCAAATGCGCAGATAGACAGTAATGCGGATGTGACAAAGATGCCGTGACAAGTCACCTGAGAGACTTGGACTAGGGCAGCTCGGAAGCTGATGATGGCTTTATTCTGGTGCAGCGAGGCGCACATGGCATAGTATGGACCCGTACCGATTGGAGGATAGGTGACTCCGATGATGGGCAGCAACGGCGAGGATCTGATGCAATATAAAGACACTTGACAACGCTAATCTTGGCACTTAGATCTGCCATATGTGCTGCAGTTTAGCCGCTCGAAGAAGCGTGAGGTAGGTCGAATTCGGGGTCAGTGAGCGAACCATGAGGCCGGTTCAAGAGGTTTCGGGCCGATAACGAATTTTTGCGAAATACGGGAACGGATCAGGCGATAGAATGGCAGTTGCTGGACTGTTCGGATTGTGGGCTCCAAGTGTACAACTGTTTGAGCTGGAACATGCTGTTTCGCCTGGGGTTGTCTCAACAGCCTGGTCCATACGGAAAGTCTAGACGGCTTCCATGATTCTGTTTAACCTTGGCAACTATAAGTATGACGGACTCTTGGCAGTTGTAAATTAATATGTCTACCATCGCGGGGAGTCGACCTTTTTGCTTCTCTTCTAAGACGTGATGGTGGAAATGGAGGACTCTCGATCCGTCGCGTGAGTCGTGTCATCGACATTCTTCGTAACCAGCGTCGCATTGAAGGCAGCCAGCCTGGGGACGTCTGGCTGTCTGAGCGTCTTGGACATCATAATGCAGGCAGCGTCGCCAACGGATCCATACCAGGCGCTGAATTGTCGTAGACACAATCCAATTCATGTCTGGCACACGCTGAACACGGTTTACCTTGATCGCACTATTGGATATCAGTCATCTATCGTCCACGTTCATCGGGCATCAGGACTAATAAGTACCTTTACGCGCCGTCGCTTGCATAGGAGGCATCCCTTCCGAGATTCTTCAGCGTTATAGACCCGGTCCAAATTAGAAACGGCCATACTCGTTATCGGGATCGGGAGTAGAATCGCCTGCTTTGGAAGTGTCTCTAAATTCACACAATAGGTACCCGACACAGATAGCATTCCCTCGTTGTGTTACCACCCCTAACGTATTATTATGTTATGATTGGAATTTTCACTCACAGCCTCATATCGTTATCCATATCAGCTTTTCTTAAACTTGGGCAGCCGTACGTGCACCGCCGACAGGCTGCTGCAGGCTATTGTCAAAGCCGCTGTCAGCTGCCTCCTTCAGCGCAATTGAGACCTTTAATGGATAACTATGATTAATATAATAAAAATTTTAAAATAATTTATAAAGTATTATATAATATATTAGAATTTTATATATACTTTAGGTAAACTCTTTCCTAATGAAATATAATTATTTCCTAAGAAACAGAGGTCCCTTGCCCATTTGGTGTCTCATCTTTTTTCTTAGACCGCGTGCCGGGTCACAACCACGGAGAGACAGAGTGCCGACATTGAGGCCCGAATAGAAAAATGTATGACCAAGAATGGTAGTAACTTTCAAGTTGTGCAAATGTTGAGTGACGGTCAGCTTACGACGGCATATGGAATCCAAGCCTTAAACACAAGACAATGCCTCAGCCTGATAGGATTTACAAGATCAAGTCACAGCCGACAGGCGCCTCTTCTCACCAACTCGAATCCTCAATGGTGCCAGAATGCAGCTAAAAACATGCATGCTCTTCTGGCCAATGCTCTCTTTTGTCAATCACATCAAGTGACAGCATTCGCCTCCACCGTATGCATCAACGGCACTGTCACATACTGGGCACTCCATCTCACTCGCGGATGTGTGTAGTGGGATGCCCAGCTTCTGAGGGGCTTTTGGGGGCCGTATGCCCCGTGTCACACATCTTTTGCGGAAGGATCCATTCAGAGCCTCTTGTCCCATGTATGAGGCTGTATATCCTTGCGTGTGGATGAGGGCTTAGTTCTTCAGCTTCATGCATGTTCTGGTCTAGACATTTGCACTCTTCGTTGACCGACGAGGATAAAAGTCGGCCATGGTCGGGACGAAAATGTCCTTGTCCAAGGATCTTCTTCCTCTCAAGTCGTGTTACACAGAGACAGACATTATGCAGAGACCCGACGGTTACCCAAGCTCTCCCCCAGGGTATCCAGCCTCGCCCCCCGCACCGAGGCCGCAGGACGTTGACTCTTGGGATGAGATTCATATACCTGCCCAGAGAAGCGGGGGAGAATCCGTCCCCCTCAAGTCTGTTCCTGTTCCTACTGTTGTCCCTGTTGTTGATGTGAACGGGCATGGCGCCTACCCGGCTCAGCAGCCTCTGCCGAAGTTTCAGAAGAGAGCAGTATGGCTGCGCTTTCCCAGTTCACCATGGCTCTCTACCTACAGCATGTACTTCTTTCTCGTCGTCGGCGTCTGCTTTGCCATCGGTCATCACTTCTTTTACTCATCCCTCGATGGCGAGGTTGTCGACGACCAGCTCCGCATGCTGCGTTGGGGCACGGCGCTCGCCTTTGCCTGCAAGGCCAGCCTGACAGCTGCTGTCCTCTCTGCCTTTGATCAGCAAGTGTGGGCAACAGTCAGAAGCAGTTTCTTGAGCGTCGTTGCCCTTGACTCGATGTTTGCCGCCACGGAGAACCCACTGGATATGCTCAACCTGGAGCTTTTGACCAAAGCCAAGATGGCGGTTGCCATGGCGCTATTCGGATGGTAAGTCGGCTATCTATCTCTGTTATGGCTCGTCTTCTCTGTTACTGACGGTCGTTTGTATAGGTGTGCCCCAGCCATCGTCATCATCACTGCGAATACCCTCCTCGTTGCACCACCTTCGTTCATGCATCAAGACAGAATGTGCAGCGAAGTGAGAAGTCTCAACTTTGACCTCGAAGAGGCGTATTCTTGGCCAATCGGTACCAGTCAGAAGCAGAGTGGACTCAAACCTTTGAGCCTAGCCCTATGGAACGCAACCGATCGCGATCCAGCAAAAGCAATCGGCTACTATAGGGCACCTGATAAACAGCTTTGGGACTTGGTCGAGGCATCCACAGTTTTGCGGCGACCGATCACGTACGACAACTCGACGCTCGAGACTTGCGCAAGAGGGTGGAACTGTACCGTCAGAGTTGATATGAAGGGTCCAGGCTACAAATGCACTGAACTCGGCTCCGGAGTCGGATCAGAGGCTCGAAACCTTTCCCAACAGTCTGGAGAGATAAGTCCTCCGTTTGATTTTACCAAGGAGCTTCTCCCGCTCGGTGATTTAAGCTACCTCAGTGTGCCATTTCAAGGAGAGTACACCCAGCCGCAGATGGAGGAGATTGACGAGGGAGGATACCCAACGCAGCGCTGGCCCAAGAACTTTGCCGCCTTTCGCACAGAGCCCATTGTCTGGATTGGATATGTCAAGACCGCCAAAGGTATTGAAAGGCCGTTCAACCCCAAGAAAGCTGTCGAGGATGAAGACTCCTTGATTCCTACCCTCATGGCCTGCGAGTACTACGAAACAAATTACACCCTGGATTACCAGTATGTCGACGGCATGCAATCCATTAAGGTCGTCAAACGAATCCCCCTCTCACCTGTAATCAACACGACATATCAAAGGGGCGTCGAAGACGAAGATACTGCCGACCCAACTGTGGCAACCCCTGAGGAGAACTACGTCCTTCTCGCCAATACGACTGAATACAAGAAAGCGGCCACCTATCATGCTCTGGGATATATCTTCCGCAACCTCCTCAACGGCTACGTGCAAATGCCCAGTGTCAACGCCTCGTCGCCTGCTCTATTCACGAAAGTCATGAGCAGCGGTGATTTCCTCCCCGCGGAGAACCTCCAAGACGTGGTGCCTAGCCTTTTCGAGGACATGCTGTTTTCTTTGCTCTCGAATCAGCAGTGCGCTACGGTTGTCTGGGCTTCTGATCCGAAGAAGCAAGTCTTGTTCAATGAGGACAGCGGCAAATATCCATGTCGGTGGTCACAGCCAGTGAGTAAATATGAGTACAGGGCTCTCACCCTGTGGGCGGTTTACGGTGTCTCTGTGCTGCTCGCTTCCTTGGGCGTCGCAGCTGGGACCCTTGCCCTGCGGCACAACGGCGGCTTGAGGCGAGATTCTCGCTTCTCCAGCATCTTGGCCGCTACCCGCGGACAGGGATTGAACAGGGTGGAATGGGGAGGCCCTCTGTTTGATAAAGGCCAGGTCAATCATTCTGTGAGAGGCTTCAAGATGGGTTACGGTACTGCGAAGCGGGATGAGGCCGAGAGACTCATTGGCAACCAGGTTCCATTCACTTTTGGCTTTGAGGGTGAGATTGAGCAGAAGGGTAACCGACACGGGAAGTGATGGAGATCGTGATCAGATTGAGGGGAAATTGCAAAACTCTAGCTAGTATAGTATCTGTTGGCCGTTCCTCTTGGATGGAGATTGTTGTTCGTCAGAGCAGGACCAGCACTCTGTGCTATTGGTGTCGAAACATGAAGGATTTAGGACAACCATTTTAGGGAAATTGCACAATATCTGCTGTTGAGTTTGGTTTTCTGGCGTCGTGATGAGGACGGGTGATTCATCAGGGGCCTTGCCGTTCTCTACCCATTCTCTCAGTTGCGCAAATAGTTGCTCGGGCTGTCCACCGGGGCCTCCTAGACAATGACTGAGTCCCGGTGCGCGATAGTAGCGATAAAAGTCTTGAGTGTCGTCGAGGAAGGATGACACGGCTTTGTAGTAGGCGAGGGAGCTCTCGGCCGGGATAATCGGGTCAACCTGTTAATGTCAGTGACTGCGATTCAGAATCCGGTATCAATAACGCTTACCAAACCGTGGAAGGTAATCATCTTCCCTCCAGCATCCCGAAACCCGGAAAGATCACGCTCATCAGTAGCTAGAAAAGGCGCATACGTCCTCTTTGCCATTCGATACATGTTGTCAAAGTCTTTATGGGTGAGGTTAGATAAATCAAGCGGAGTATTGGTAACATCAAATGAATCGTGCCAAAGCTTGATGATTGCATGTCCTGTCGCTACACAGCCGGTGCTTGTACAGTTTGTTGGCGCGATGTAACTGAGATCTGAGCCGATTTCGAAGCCGTACCAGAGAGGTTTGCCGTTGGAAAAGACGGGTCCTTTGTACGCAGCGTTTGCAACAGCAGCAGCCGCTTTTGTAATCTTGATGGTATCGGCAAAATCATTTTCCACGCATTTGAATGAACTTCCGACATGATCAAAGGGATTAAACGCAGCACGACAAGCTTCAGGATCCGAGATGAGGCCATCCTCAACTCCATCCAAAGGGTCGCAGATCGACGTGGCAATAGCCGTGAGTTCATTGAGCTCGCATCCTCGAGGGTACTGCTTTGTTATTTCCATGTAAAACGTGGGCCAGATGTTACTCAAGAACATCTCGGCCCAGTATACACCTGGAGCTGCGGCGATGATTCCGTCGTAAGCTGTTGGGAACTGCTGTGCTAGCATTACGCCTTGCCGACCTCCTTGGGAACATCCATTCCAGTAAGAGTATGAAGGCGGCCTGCCATAATAGCTGTTGATGACATTCTTCGCGATGATGGCCTGCAATTGTTAGATCAACTCGAGTTTACTGGTCACTCACATACCTCATCTCCCAACGACACAAGCCCAAGATTCTGCAACGCATACAAATTAACATTCCCGGGACTAACAAAACTCCAAGGCAAAGGATCATAAGCATCACCCAACCCAGCATCCGTAGTAGCAGTAGCATAACCATCAGCAACAGCCCCAGCCATACCCATCCAACTCAACGGAAACCTCCCAGCATTCCACCCTCCTCCGCCAACAGCCTGAAACCTTCCGTTCCACACCTCAGCAAGAGGAAGCCAGACTTCGACGTTTAGAGTGTCGTTTTGGCCAGGGTGTGTGTATGTTAGGGTTACGTTGCAAAAGGTGGCATTTTGAACGTTGATGGATGGTTGGGAGAAGCGCCAGCCTTTTGGGACTGGGGTTGAGTGGTTTGTTACTATGTTTGCTTCTATGGCGAGGAATTCGGCTCCGAGGAGGTTAGGAGCTGGGAAAGATGATGGGATACATGGAATTGACATGGTCGAGTTGAGTTGAAGGTTGACTTGTGATGCTGATCCTTCGTGCGGGGTGTCTACCCTTCTTTATACATGGTCTCAAAGATCAAGCTTACATTCTGACAAGGAACTAAAAGACCAATGATGTCAAGACTTCCGATTGAAGTAATACTGCGGCACGGACGATGCTTATGAGATTTACGAAAAAAACGAGATAAAATGGACAATCTCCGGTGACTAGGTATCGGAATTGGGCATACCAGTCAGCTTCGTGTCAGACGTGGGTTGGCGATAGGTCAGCTCGCCAGTAATAGACTCTCTTAATCGTATTTCAATCAGTGACTGCCCAGTAGGGCGGGATGCTATGGACCACTAGAGTTGCAAGTTGTTACGATAACTAGACCTTCATCAACATGGACGTTTTCTCTTCATCTTTCCACTTACTCCGCAGGTGGTCTGTGAACCTACGGGCTCAGCGCTTGAGAGAAATACAGGACTATTTTTCTTTCTACCAGCTCGGCCTGAATGATGAGCCGTGAGGAAATCTCTGATTCTACAGGACTGGACTACGGGCGGTAGCTTTGGAAAGAGCATGAAGGATGCTCCTACCTTAAATTCAGTCGTTGGCGATGGCAGGAGGCAAGGGTAATTCATCATCCCACGGTTTCTCACGGCTTCATCAACCTTCTCCGTCAATTCTATTGCTAAGGCCTCAATCATCTTCAGCCACCATCTTCCATCATTGTCGTTATGGTCATCCTTCTCGCCATTCCCAGCAAGCTAGCCCAACTCTTCCCCTCCATTCCCAGGTTAATACCGAAGCGCACGCAAGAATGGCAGAATGGACTCTTCAGTTGTTCCCCCGACTCCTCGTGTGTGCTCAGCTTGTTCCTCCCAGATCTTCGTACGTTCAACTCGAGAATCATAGCACCGATTTAGAGATGGCTAATGTGCCTTTAGTTGTCAAACGCACCGCGGCGCGCCTACGGAATTCCGGCTCCCCGAACGTGAAAAACACTAGAGGTGATTGCGTCTCGTCCTATCTCCCGGATGCTCTCCCTTGTTGCGGGTAGATGTAAGTGTCCTCTCCGCAATTAGCTTTAGTCAAACCTAACTCGTGCAGGCACAACATGACGAAGCGAACGGAAATACGCGACAAATTCGGCATCAAAGGATCGAAAACATCAGACTGCTGCGCTTCATACTGGTGTCCTTGTTGCTCCCTGGTCCAGCAGGACAACGAAGTCAAGACGCGTCTCGGCCCCGAAACTTCGCGCGAGGGCTACCAGATCAATCCCGTCATTCAAATGCCTCAGAGGGACATCCCTCCTACGATTGGGACTTCTTACGGGAACCATGAGCCTTCCGATACACCTGCAGTAGTGGAGAATTGAGGGAAGCTTGGGCGAAGAGGATCGCATGTGATACACGGCAGACTATGTGTATCGGGTAGAGCCTGTGTTTTTATACTGCAGGTTATTGATCGTTGACACTGTCATTCTTCTCGGGCGATTCTTTCGTTGTTACCAGTGAACGACTCATAGCTCAACCACGGTCCTCACACTCTCAGCATCACCAGACGAGCTTCCAACCTCGACCTCGACTGTCTTGCTCACAAGCTCCCAAGATCCAAGTTTCCATCTCTGGAGAGGTCTAGTCGATGCTTGAATCTCCACCGTCTTCTGTTCGCCGGCCTCGAGATCCACTGCGTGGAACCCGAGAAGACTCCTCTTAGGCCAGTTGGACACCTCAACTACACCGTACACTTGAGCGATGTATCTTCCAGCCCGGCTTCCAGTGTTAGAAACATTGACCTTAACAACCAGATCTTCAGTGTTGTCTTTGCTCTTCTCAACCACCAAGTCCGACACAGCGAATGTTGTGTACGAAAGCCCAAAGCCGAGAGGGTAAGCCGCCTTGACATCGAGCCGATCAAGCAGTCGCTGACCAAACCAACGGTTATACTCAATCTTAGCCGCATCTTTATCGAAATAAGGAAGATGCTCTTCTGTCGTGGGGATAGAGAATGGAAGCCGACCGCTAAAGTTGGCCTTTCCGAGTAGCAAGTCAGCCAAGGCGTGTCCACCCTCACAGCCCGAGTACCAGCTGAGGACAATAGCCGACGGGAGATGCTTCCACTCTTCAGTAATAACGGCTCCAGCAGCCACGATGGAAACAATCGTACGCGGGTTAGCTTGGACAGCGGCTTTGATGACCTCAACGTCCTGGGGTCTCAGTCTCAGACTCGTCCGATCACCTCCGGTCGCAAC
This sequence comes from Fusarium sp. AF-6, assembly GCA_003947015.1. Taxonomy (NCBI): domain Eukaryota; kingdom Fungi; phylum Ascomycota; class Sordariomycetes; order Hypocreales; family Nectriaceae; genus Fusarium; species Fusarium sp. AF-6. The sequence continues at coordinate 23,842 of NKCJ01000206.1, forward strand.
GGAATGGTTCTTCTTCTTCTTCTTCTCTTTCGGAACCGTCCACTGCTCAAACACCCATTTCGACTCATCTGATCCATCACTTGGCGGAAGGACAGAGTTCACGGCTGGGTTCGTCTCGAATGCCGGCACGTTGAATTCTCCTTCATCCTCAAAGTTGTAGCCAACGACAACGACTGTTACATCAGCAGCGCCCGCCGCAGCCTTGACTTTTTCGGGGTCTTCAGACTCTTCGAGGGTGACTTCTGCTTGTGGAAGTGCCTTCTTCAAGCCTTGGTAGGGTGAAACAACTTCTGGGCACCGCACCGCTGAGGATCCCTTGTCTCCAGTGTCGGTCGAGTTCGCAAGGCGCCCCACAACTGCTATTTTGGAGATGTCTGACTTGAGGGGGAGTGCTGGGCTGCCGCCAATCTCGTCATTCTTGAGCAAGACCATGGACTTGATGGAAGCCTCCCGAGCCAGTTGACGATGTTCATCGCTGAACACAACATCCAACTGAGGCTTTGAGTTTCCACGAACCACCTCGTCCTCAATGACACGTCGAAGAATATTAATTCCAGCTCTTTCAATGTGAGAGTCATCAATTTCTCCATTCTTGTAAGCATCCTCAAGCTTCCACGCCCGCTGTTGGCGAAACGGCGCTTCAATGTCGAGTCCATTCTTCAGGGAGAGCGCAGGATCCCTCAGTCCAAACATGAAATCCGAAATTACAAAGCCCTTGAAGCCCCATTGATCTCGGAGGATGTCGAGGAGGAGTTCCTTGTTTTGTCCTGCAAATTCGCCACGGACAGAGTTGTACGAAGACATGACACTCGCGACACCTTCTTCCACGATGCGACGGAAGTGAGCAAGGTAGACTTCGTGCAGAACAGCCTCATCAATCTTGACGTCGACATGGAAGCGTGCGTTTTCCATAGAGTTGAGGGCATAGTGCTTCACGCACGCCATGACATTCTCTTGAATACCCCTCGTGAGCGCAGCACCCATCTCGCCAAGAATAACAGGATCTTCGCCATAAGTCTCTTGAATACGACCCCAAGCAGGATGTCGAGGAAGATTAACACAAACACCTCCAAAGAAGTTTGCATCTTGGGCTTTGCACTCGCGACCGATGGCTCGACCAACTCGTTCCTCAAGGGAAACATCCCAGCTTGCGCCACGAGCCATCGGGACTGGGAAAGCTGTCGAGTTTCCCGTTACGCAGCCTCTGGGGCCGTCGGAGAAGCGGACTCCGGGGATTTTGAGGCGTTTGATCTCGCCGTGGATGTAGGGTGTTCGGTTGTAGCCTGTTGTGCTCATGCCGTATAGGCCGGGCCAGAAGTCTTGGTCACCATCAAGAAGTCCGAGGCGTTCTTGGAGACTAAGGCAAGACAACAAGGCCTTTGCCGCTGAATCGAGATCTAGAGTGCCATCTTGCACTGCTTTGGTAGCTGCATCGAAGTCGAAGTTATCGGCCACTGCGGTCGACATTGTGGTTCACTCGAGGGATGTGCACAGCTGTTGTTTTGTTACGAAGAACAATGTGTATTATGGAACCAAAGAAAAATTGGTATAATTAACCGCAAAAGGCTTTTTTTATATGAGAATTATCGAAAGAGCCGCTTCCCATTTATATACTCTCATCAGTGTCAAACAAGGTGATAAGTAAGAAGCGGGGAGAGTACAACACGCCACACGCCGGACGCAATTAAAGGCGATATTCCCCGATATCCTTTGATCGACGTTTAAAACCGGCTAAATACTGCAGATGCAGCTTCATTCATATGCGAATCGTATCGCGCCAGTTGGTTGGGCACATGCCCTGTCCCCGCATCGTCCGCTGTTTGATAGGATCTGAGAGACTGTAGGATCATGCGGTACGTGTGACTTGTTCCCGATCATGAAAACAATGACACAGTGTCTTATAGATCATGGGAAAGCATGCAGATCTATTTAGTCAGGTAGTCTCCTCTTCCGTGGTGCCTAGATAACAACAGGGGTGATCACTCCCAATGGTGACCATCACATGTCTATCCAAGAGGAGGGCCTATCGCAACTAGCCTCCAAATACAGGCACAGTCTCATACTGCCAATCACAACAAATCAGTCCCAAAGAAAGGCGAGTCGTGTATCCAGATGACAGATTCCCAAGCCAGTGACGCTCCACCAAGGCCTGTTCTCAACAACCACGTCTCACCATCTTCTCAAACATATCCGATCCCATACCCATCCCATAGTCAACAAACTCTCAGATCTTCTTGGTCTTTCCCTGCCATTCTCGCAAAATCTCAACAGCCCTCTTCCCCTCTCGTTCCTGCACATGCCAAGCATGAGCCCAAACAGCCACCTCAACCCTCTTCTCCATAGGCAACTTGCGACTCCGCGCAATACGATTCTGACCCTTCTCCATCTGTACCTTCGCAAGTTGATTCCGCTCATCGCGTGGCATACCGGGATAGCTAGTACGTGTTGTGTCAAGAAACTCCCGACGGAGCTTCTTGTCGGATTTCGCTACGGCGCGGAGTCGTCTAGATTTGGTGCGTCGGTCTGCCTGCTTGGCGGCTTTCAAGATGCTAGTAGGAAAGGCCATGATTTGACGGCCTTTTTCTTGCCATTGGTAGTAGTCTTTCTTTTGTTCCGTGGCTTGCTTGCGACAGTTGTTCGTTAGGTAGGCGTTTCCTTGTTCGAGGCGGCTGTATCCAGAGAGTAGCTTGTCTGCTGCGGAGATGCAGACGACCTTTCCGAGGGGCTTTCCTCCTCCCATTGTTGCTTTAGTGAGGGTTATAGATGGGAGAAAAGTGTTGAGAGAGGTAATGATAAAGCAGCTCTATTAAGGGTGTATTGGCTAATGTTGTAAAAGTTGTGAGCTAAATATCTCACATACTTATAATCCACTGACTTCATTCACTAGATGGTCCATTAAAGACGTTTCTTTTCCTTTTAGTGAACGATTGAGGTGGTCAGGTGGCTGCCTTGAATCTCATCGATCGCACGCCAATGTGTGACGCTCTCAACAACAGAGTGTGAAGTGAAACCTCCACGATCACATCCGTGTCAGCCTAGACCATAAAATCCTATCCGTATGTACAAATACCGAAAGGCAGTATCTTTTGCCCATGTGTAACATCTAGATGTACCATGTTACTTCTATTATGCGTCACTAATCCAAGCAACATTGTTTACGTAGGGTAAGGCACTTCCAGGCAGAGGGACATCAAGACAACAAGCTTATGCAGTACAGACAAACGTGTTTGTTGATTTGACAACTCAATCAAAGACGCCTATTTTCCCTCGAGATGTTTAACTCGATCCTAGCCTCAAAGCTCAGCCCGCTGAGTGAAGCATACGATCCCAGACCATAACGCCAAACCAACAATACAACACTAAAATGCCCTTCGAACTAGTATGTCCATCAACTACCTTAGTCGGTGGCAATGTCAATAATGTTTGACTCAAAACTTCCCGTGAGAGCATCCTCTCCCGCTCCACCAGCCTCCAGGGCCGTCTGATTCACAGCACTCTTCTCAGTAGGCCAAACGGCCTGCCACTTGCCCCTAAGCTGAACAGTCGCCTTTCCAAATACCAGATCCATAGGAATAACAGGTTCCATAAGAGTAAGCTCATGCTCCTTCTTCCCTCCAGCAGCAATCTCCACCACAGCATCGTCGGCAGGCGGCCACTGTCTCTGAACTTCCAATTGCGTAATCTCCAACGGCTTCGTCTCTGCCTCTGGCGTGATATACAGCATGCCAAGCTGAGGAGCCAAAGGATCAAGAGGCGATCCGTACGTGAGGAGCGTCACGGGACCTTCATTGTTGTTCTTGACGGTCACCACGAGTGTAGGGGGTGACTTTTCTGTCTGCTCAAGAGAGACTTCTAGACCGCGTAGGGCAGCAGGCATTCTGAAGGGGATTGAGTCGGGGATTTTGACGGCTGGTACTGAAGATGGTGATAGGAAGGCGATGAGGCTGATTGTGATGATCAAGCCGAGTAGTAGACGGAGACTGTTTGAAGCGAGGAGACCCATGATATGTGGTGTTCTTCTGACGTTTCTAAAGGGGGACGGCTGACGTCATCAAGCTAAAGAACGAAGCCCGTTTTGCGATAATGATTGCAAGTTCAACTTGTTCGTATAGACAATTCCCATCGATCGAGACTGTTTGGGTGGCCTCCTTTGAATGCATCTCAAAGGGGGTGTTTGATCAGCCTCACGTGTTTCAGCGCATGATTTATTCCCGCTAACCGGCAACTTTAATTACACAGGTGCGGGTGGGTCCAGGGATATATTCAGCTTTCTCCTCAGGGATTTCTTGAATAGGCAGCCTGGAATGTTTCATGAACTGGCCTCGATTTTTTTAGACAAGTCTCAAGTTTATTTTTCGTTCTGTCAGATTGACTCATTGAAACTAAATATCCCGCAGTTGACTTTTCCTAGTTTGGATGAATGTGCGTTGATGGTTGCTTTTGAGTAACATAAAGTTGGTCAAGATGGTGGGTGATCGAGATCTGTTCCAGGCATCAACTACGAGGTGTGAGAAGGACCTGTCAATTATCAAGTACAGTAACAAGCTTCCAGTTACTGTTCCGATCTCGTTTGGTAACCAAGATATCGAACAACTGTTTGTCATCGGTCGCACAAGCATAAATTCGCCGATACGCAAACCAACATGCATAGACGTCTCCGATTCAGATGAATGTGCCCAACTCGTCGGACTCTCTCGCCAAGGCATCCCTCACTTACTCCCCATCACATGGCAAACAAACCCATCCAAAGAGGTTCACACGCCGAGCAAAAAAGAGGCCGTCGGTGCTTCAGGTTGACGAGTTTCACAGCCATCTTGGTTACCTCTAGATATTAGAGAACAGGACAGGTCCTTGGTTAATATACTCACAACGCACCCTCCAATCTCCCATCACATCCCCCAGAATTAACCTTGATTCGCATCACAGCCTTAAAGCATGTTACCTTCCGGTCCATCGTAAACATTCCACCAATCGCTCATCGACCGATAAACCCCCGGTCGGCGCGTGTCAGGCCGACGCTATGCACTGTAAACCCTGCCGACGATGATACGTTGGTGGTTTCGCATCAGAGTCGAGACGAAAAAGCGGAGAGCATAACAAGGCGTGCCCTTTAATGTGATGCAGTTTGCCACAATGATATTGTTTGTAGAAAACGAAACAGAAAAATTATGAGGAACCAAAGAAACGAAAGTACCTTAGACGTTCCAGTTGGCCAGATCGAGATACGACCGATATTACCCAGGACAGCCTTAATCATGACATCTGTATCAAAGATATGAACTTGCTGGGGACCCTCGAAACATACCCTGATATCGCTCCACCAACGAGGCTCAATCACGGAGAAAAAGAAACAGGCCCTCCTGGTAAGGATCATGTAGAACCCACTGGGGTTCGCATCTGGCGAGCAACATTCTATAAGTATTCTTTGATACCGCAAATGCTTCAACTCTCGACAAGCCTCTCGTTCTCTCACAGCTGAACCCCATCCTTTCCTTTTTTCATTCTTTTTTTTTCTGTCTATTCATTCGTTCTATTCATTCTTTTTAACAGTCAATCGTTCAAAATGAAGTTGCTTGCTGGTCTCGCTCTCGCCTCGATGGCTGTCGCCGCTCCCCTGGTGGAGAAGCGTGCCCCGACCCCTTTGAATGTTAGCCTGGAGATGCAGGGCAACTCCAAGATCAAGGCTGTCATCACCAACAGCGGCAAGAGTAACCTCAAGCTGTTGAAGTCGGGTACTTTTCTTGATTCGGCTGCTGTTGAGAAGGCTCAGGTGTATTCTGGAGGTAAGATTCTTTGCGGTGTTTGACGTTTGATGGAGATAGTGCCAAGACATGATCTCCAAGAGTGCATGGTGCTGAGCTTGCGCAATATGCCCATGCGATACCTATAACAACTTGTTTCAAGATTGAGAAAATATCGTCTCAGCATGATGTTGGCATGGCGCATTCTTCACATGGTGGTCTTTGACTCTCACGCTTACCATCATGGCAACTCCTTCTGTCCAGTCACTAACCATTCACAGAGAAGAGCATTCCCTTCGATGGCGTCCGCGTCTCCCTCGACACCAGCAGCCTCGAAGAGACAGCCTTCGAGCGCATCCCCTCAGGCGAGTCCATCGAAGTCGACTTTGACATTGCCGAGTTCCATGATCTTTCCGCTGGCGGCAAGTTCAACATTCTCGCCGAAGGCGCCCTCTCTTTCGCCGAGGAGGATAGCACCGAGCTCATCGGCTCCGTCCCCTTCTACTCGAACCGCATCGAGGCCGAAGTCGATGGTCCCCAGGCCTTTTCCGTCCGCACTGCTTTCCACCAGAAGCGTACTCAGGTTCAAAGCGACTGTACTGGCGATAAGCTCGCCATCACTCAAAATGCTCTATCTCGTTGTTCCAGCATGGCCTCCAAGGCTCAGCAGGCTGCCGCTAGTGGTTCCGGCGACAAGATGAAGGAGTACTTCAAGTCAGACAGCTACGAGACCCGACAGACGGTTGCCGACGTCTTCGGCCGAATCGCCTCCGAGTGCGGATCCACCAACTCCGGCGACTCCCGCTACTACTGCTCCGACGTGTACGGCGCTTGCCAGAGCGGTGTCCTCGCCTACACCGTCCCCGGAGCAAGCTACATGGCCTACTGCGACCTTTACTTCCAGCAGCTGCCCGCCACCACCACGTCTTGCCACGGCCAGGACCAGGCTCAGACCAACGTGCATGAGATGACCCATCTTAACCAGATCAAGGGCACCTCCGACTACGGTGGTTATGGCTACAACTTCATCCAGAGCCTAAGCGCCGACCAGAACATTAACCACGCTGACACATACGCCCTGTTTGCCAATGCTATCGAGCTTGGATGTTAGAGTAGGGTTCGTGTAATGTTGTAGGGGCTTATATCAGGCGGTTTTGGGGTTATGTAAGGAATAGGAATGGATGGCTGACGGTGTTATGAATGGCGTGCATAGATGTTTGCTGAGTCCAGCTAGGACTGGGCTCAGCAGACGATTAACAAAGAAAGTAAAAAAGCATGTTGCTCGTGCGATGTTGACAGCCTCACTGTGAATTATGTGTACGTGCGCCGCAGAACTGCATTGCTCTGCTGGCCAAAGCTTGCCCAACTCCAGGTCATCAGGGGCAGAAAGATCGAGCCTCGGAAGCTCGATCAGGACCTCAAAACAAAGTGCAGAACGGGGCATACGGAACCCATCAAAGAACGACTATCCTCGTTTGGATCTGTCCACAGGTCATAACCCTGCATGCAAGCTGGACCGTGATTCTGACAGGAACTAGCTCCAAATCCTTTGACAAGAATCGACAAATTCCAATTCCGTGAGAAGTCAAAGTGGAACACGTCGCTTGAGCTGCTTTCTGCAGGGTCTAACTAAGACCAAGGAACAAAGGAAGCTTGCCTCTCCTAGCTCGTCGTCGTGCCCGATGGAGAAGAGGTCCCCGGCAGGGGTCCAATCCTTGCGGAGAATTTTAGATCTCTTGAAAAGAAAGCGAAAAGATGATCAGGTACCAGCCAAAAAAAAGTTTTTCCAACGTCGGACCCCTACCGAGAGATTGGTGATGATCACTCTGGGGTAAAACCCAGCGGTTGTTGCTGCGGCGCGTCCTCAAGAGCCCAAAGCCAATTGTGAGAGTCTCCTCTTGATCTGCCGCCATTATTGGGCCGAGGCCGGCGAGTCGTTGTGGAGATCAGGTGTCGTCGTGTCTGGCTGCCCGACGTCATCGCACAGGACGTTTCACTCAACCCGAGTTCCTTGCTTCCACGACACACTCGACCAGGGTTCAAGCCATGCCGCGCTGTCGTGCCTGTTGAAGGGGTGAAACGAGTGATCTGGTTGGATGTGCCATTCTGCGAGGAAGGCAATTGCGGATTCCCCGACACGGTGCATGCATCTTCTGTACTTTTGGGACACACGCAGTGTAAGTTCCAGAACGTAACTGGCGCCAGGGTCATCGTGGCAGCTCTACAGACAAAAGGGAAATTCCATCTCCATGGAGACGGCCGCCAGCATGATCGGGGATGCTGCACGAGGCAACACCGAACAATGTGCACACATAAACATTGGCCAATAATGCCCAACGACAACAGCGGCACTTTGGAACCCGTAGCCCGAGGGAACAAAGAAAACATTTTGCAACGAAGCTGCCCGAGAGGCGGAGCTTGGGTCGAAACTAAGCTGATCAGGAAGACGGCGGCATCAAACAGAGTAGGACTTGCGACGACGCTAGAGCTCGGCAGACGAAGAGAACGAGGTTGCGCCGTGCATTACAGGTGAGCAAGGGGGGCGCAGAATAACAAACAAGTGCAAAGAGACGAGGATGGCGCTTTGAGGCTCGATGAGGTGTCGAGTGGCTCCAGGGGAGAGCCCTGCATGAAGGAAAGCCTGTTCCCCAGAGGCTTGGAGTTTGGGTGTTAGGGTCAAGATGGAGGGGGATAAGAGGGGGGGATGGCGATGAGCCTCAAGAGGGGAGTTTTGGGATCTCACGTGATTAAAGAGCATGAAGATGATGAAAATCTGCATGACTTGGGGCGTTTTCCAGCTCGAATACCTCATCAACATGCAGGATAATGAACAATTCCAAGAATATTTGTGTAATTTCTATCCCTCCCCATCTCACGTCTACCATCCATCACGACCTAGCCACCATAACCTCACCACACCCCAATCCCTGCGTTCATGTGCCAAAAAATCCGGCTTTTGGCTTCGCTGACCCACTTGGCCTTGGTTTTAGGCGCAAAAGCACGACAGGGCCAATATCAGAACCAGATATCAGCGAGAGAAAACCAAGGGGACTTTTTTTCTGTTTGATTTGAACTAGTCTTGCTCGGCATGTACGCAATCTCTCCTTTTTTTTTTTTCTAGATCCAGTTTTTGTGCATTGGCGTGCTTCTTCTGACACTGTGCCTGACTCCATACGAGGAGAAGTGGTTTCCCGTGTGGGTGGCTTCAAAGGACAGGACCCTGACGAAAAGTACAGTACACTTGGGGTCAAATTCCATCCATTCAACACTTTTTCTTGCTAAACTCGGCTGTTTACCAAACTTCTGGTATCAGGTGTCTCTGTCTGCTTCGTTGTTGTCTCGCAGTGTCTCACGCTGCAGCAACCACCTCCTCGGCCAACACCAAAGAGCGTCAGGCCAGAGCCTATCACAGGCCCCTCGTCAGCAGCCACCACCACTACAAGTCGGCCAACTGGACCCAAGCACTGACTGAGCCTCCAGTGCAGAAACCCCCCGAAAGCCAGCGGCTCTGGGGGACCCTTGCAGCGAGGGTCATCAGCCATCGACTCGCTGGAATCTTCCGCCCTGTAAAGTCACGACAAGCGGGGCCGTCAATGTCTGTCAACGTCATCGGCCATCCTCGTCCACCCTCCATCATCCGTCATCCGTGCTCATTATCGAAGACTAACTCCCCCTCCTGATCAACTATTCCGCCCACACTCCCCTACATCTTCTTCTTCTTCCTTTCTCCTCCTCCGTTCCTCACTCTTTCTGCTCTTTCCTCCATCATTCACACCAGACCAGACCAGACAACGACTGAAAATCGCTTCTCGATTCAAGCATCGAGCTCTGATCGTCACTGACATCATCAACACCAGAGGCTCAGCCTTGTTTTATACTAGGGTCTAGCCTTTTTACACCAAAGGCCCAGAAAGGCCATATTCTTCTATACGTTTCTTCTGGCTCGCAGAAGCCTCACAACACACATTCACAATGGGCGAACGCTGGGATCGGGATCGTTTCATGTTTGAGCGAGCTCGTGACAAGTCTCGCTTTGACGATGATCGATCATATATGCGCGGCGGACGAGGCCGTGATCACTCAGAAGAGCGATTCGATCGCCGAACAAACCGCTCTTTCGACGAGGATGACATGGTCCGAGATCGTCGCTACTACGGTGATGAACCTCGTTACATGCCTCAGCGAGAGAGAGAAGCACCTCCACCATTTCCTCGCCGTGGTGTACTAGAGAAGGAGAGGGAGCGCGACTACTTCCCTCGCCGCGAATCTCCTCCTCGACGACCTGGTTTCCTCCGTCGCCACTCCTCTCTTGACACTTTTGACCGTCGACCAAGCCGTCTCTTCCGTGAGCGTGAGGAGTACCCTCCTCCTGCTCGTCGAGAGGATGTCCGCCGAGGTAGCCGGGATGAATACCGTGCTCCGCCTTACACACCCATCCCGCTCCCCAAGACCCGCGGACTTCCTCCACCCCGCCGATTTGCCGACCAGGGTTTCTACGATGACATCAAGGTTGCCGAGCCCGACTTTTACGGCGACGACGACTTCCGACCTTACCCTGAGCGGGTGCGTGAGAAGGAGTACACCAAGTCTCGCAGCCGTCGTGCCGTCAGCCGTGGCCGCAGCCGAGATTCCCGCTCTACCCGTACTCGTTCCGTGCGAAGCAGCTCCTACTCGTCTTCTTCCAGCAGGTCTTCTAGCAGCAGTGGAGGCACTACTGTGCGCAGCGAATATCCCAAGAAGGGCAAGACTCGCATCCCTGCCAAGCTCGTTTCCAAGAGGGCTCTGATTGATCTTGGATACCCATTCTTTGAAGAGGTTTGTCAACATGAACATTTCGTATTTATTTATGTCTAACATTCAACAGGGCCATACCATCATTGTGCAAAAGGCTCTGGGCCAGGACAACATTGACGAGCTCCTCAAGGTCAGCGAGGACTACAAGAAGGGTATGTTTTCTCATCCATCTCCGAATATCTATCTAACACGCTCGATAGTTGAAGCAGAGATTGCCGCAGCTCGCAAGCCAGCCCCTGCTATTCTTCCTCCTCCAGCACAGGCCAAGCCTCAACCACCTCCTCAGCAAGCACCTCCTCAACAGCTCCCACCTCAACAGGCTCCTCCAGCTCCGAAGGCACCAACTCAAGCACCACCACCTCAGGCTCCACCTCAGCAGGCTCCTCCACCTCAAGCACCTCCAGCCCAGGCTCCTCCTCATCAGATGCCACCGGTCCAAAAGGTCCCTGCTCCGGTCCCCGTTCCGGCTCCGGCTCCTCAACCTCCGATCCAGATGCAGCCCGTCCCGGCCCCGATGCCCATGCCACCTCCTCCCGGTCCCATCTACATGAACCCACCCGGGCCTGCTCCTGTCGAAATCGTGGACGAAACCATCATTCGCGATGTTTCACCATCCCGTTCTACGACTACCATGTCGAGCTGGGATACATCGTCGTTCCAGGATACGTCGTCGTTCCATCACCATCACCATCATCAGGGCGAGCTTATCCACAAATCTCGCTCCCGATCTCGCGGGGGACGTCGTGAGATTCGTGCCGAGATTCGCGCTCTGGAGCGTGAGCTCGCACACCGACCCAGAGGACGGTCCAGCACAGGCGGCGAGCTCGTTCACGCTGAGCGACTACCCGACGGACAAGTCGTCATTATAGAGGACAAGCTGGAGAAGGTGGTTGAGCACCGCAAGCCTCCACGAATTGAAAAGGACAAGAAAGGTAGGCTTTCCATTAGCGTGCCAAAGTTCCGTTGAAGGTGCGCATTGGTTTATCCTCTATCTTGAGAAATGTGCGGCTGACCGAGCTGCACAGGACCTCCTCCCGCACTCATGCGGGCCATGCTTGCGACCCTGACTTGAGAGACATGTATCGAATTGTATGAAATCACGGGAACGATAACGGAGCGAAATTGATTAGGAATCTATCAGGAGTTGGAGTATTTTACGTCTTGGAGGGAGAGCACCGGATTGCTCGTGTCAATAACAGAACATGTTTGGATAAAGGACAAGGAAATGGCACATGACGATATGTTACGAGACTGGGAGAAGATAGACTTGTTCTGGGTATTTACTGGAAAACCACAAGAATTAACGAAGTCATGACACCTCATACATTGTTCAGACAGTGATGTTTCCAGGCCTGTATCAAAGTTTGTGAATGTCTGACTATTTACATGGATGGTGCTCGAATGAAACATCATGACTCGATCACAAGGTTCACCATCACATGGGCCATCAGCGACCAATGGGGTGAGCCAGCGAGGTGAAGTCGAAGATGGTGGATCTAGACCAGCACTAACCGCGATAACCGTTAAGGAGCCTCAAAGGTCAGCTGGACATAAGGCTGAACAAAGGTGTTGAGATAAAAGCACCGGTAATGGAATTTGCAGAATCACGATGTGCAGATGGGTAGCAGTTACAATAAATACGTTAATCACAAAGTGAAATCCCATTGAACCTGTTTACTCCATGTCTCCTAGACCGAACTGCCTGTAATCCCATCCCTGGTCCAAATCGCATCTGGGTATCGTGTATAACTCCCCCTTCGCATGTTCCAAAGTTCAATGTTGTATCTTGACACTTTACTGTGTCTTCTTGTCCGCGATACGCTGTCCCTGCGCCGTGTATCTCACATACGCAAACGCCGCGATGGCGCCAACAGCAAGAAGAGCAGCATTGCCTAAAACAGTCAGTTCTTGTATCAAAGACAGCATCACCTGGGATTATCCGTCCATCACAAGATGCACAGGGGCAATAAAGCGATTACAGAAGAGAAAGAAGAGCATACCGGCAACAAACTTGCCCACGCCGCCGGCTACATCAACCAAACCTGAGGCGACGTCGCCGATGAGGTTGAAGAGACCGTGGACAAAGCCCAGGAGTGCTACTATGACGGAGTGGATGACTGCGTAGACTGTTCCAAAGATTGAAGCGAGGAGCTCGTAGATGGAGCTGAGGAGGTCGTTGATAGCAGTAGTGATGGCCATTTTGATGTTGTTGTGTGTAGATGTGTGTGACAAGTATCAAGCTGTAGTAGTAATTCGAGAGATGTAAATTCCATGTTTACTTGTGCCCTCCTGCTTTTTATTTACATTCTGTCCTTCTGCCCCGTTCCTGGATTTTTTGGGGGCGCAAAGTCGTGACGTCGTCATGCTCACTTTCTGATGGTGTAGGTGCAATGTCCTTGTGACGTCACCTGGGTGACTTTTCGTGGAGCTGCGATGAACCACGCGACAGCTTGGGGCTTGCTATGGTGGCTTTTATTGAGACATTTGGATGTTATCAGTGGTCTTTGATAGTCGTCCTTGAGACAGTAGAATGATAAGTAAAAGTGCAATGTTTTCGTGATGCTAGTATAGGGTAGTAAACTCGTGAGCAAGGGTGGGTAAGAACCGCGAGATCAGATAAATAAGCCATCTTAGATGGAACATGAGACGGGTTTTAGATAAGGCCCTGGAAAGGAGGCCGTGTCTGAGACGTCGGAGGCTCTATCATGTTGTCTGGGACAAGAATTTGTACGATTCATATTGAGCCACCTGCCGAGCCTCTGTATACGATGCACGTCGGGGGCACAAAGGAGGCGGAGCCTCATGGTGATAATGGCGGATATCGGGACCAAGCCGTTCCCGACAACTCTGCTAATTGATATACAACCCAATGTGAGGGAACCTTAGATGATGGCAACCAATCTCCTTAATAAGGTGGCTCTCTCTCAATCAACAGTGGAGGCTCAAACGAACATGCATGATTTACAGTTCTTACAACAGGTGAGGGGGCCTGGCAGCCTGGTACTGTTCAAAGTAATACGGATGATTGTAACACCGAGCATTTCCCTTTCCAGTCGACCGCGAAGCCTGGTAAGGCCAGATCGGCAACGCTAGGCACAAGGATTACCGTGGAGCTGCGCCCACCTCAGAAGTGTCAAGATGAAGCTTTGAGTCTAGCCAAGGAGAAGAGAGCCTCGTAAAACGCCTTGAACAAATCACGGGGTTGAGCTTGGGGTCTTGGCCAGAAATTGAAGGGAAGAAATTACAACTCAAGCGTTGGACGATCGTGGCGCCACTGTCGAAGAGAACCAATCACATGATCTCTTTGACGCCTCTGCAGCGCCTTACAGAGGCAGTGCCGGTACATCAGCGGGGCCATCCATGCGCCGAGTGCATCCTTGAGATGTGAATACGCTCCTCTTATTGGTTAGGACTCGAGAACCCCTGCATCCGTGCCTTATACTGCGGCAGCCGTATATTTTGGCGGTGATTGCCTGCTTCAGCAGCTGAAAAAATGCATCCGTGAATGGGATTGCTTCTGGCGGAAGAGGCGTTGCTCTGAAACGGGACCAATAGAAGCTAGTAGACGATGCAGCCGCCTGAATGTAAAATGGTCCAAGGGCGCACATCTGTGTTTGAGAGGGTTTTCCTTCATTCATCTTTTCATCGTTTGTGACGCTTCTCAAGCCATTGTTCGTTGGGAGTCATTCAAGACGCGATTGCTCGTGTTTTGGGCACCTGTGCTTTGACTGATCACTGCGATATCGACCTAGCTCACAGGGCTGAACATTCGCGACATTGCACACACTTATCAACATCACATTTTCGGTCCTTGACGAGGCTCGTCATCAATAACCATGGCGCTCTATCCTTTTGAGAAATACCTGATCGCTCGCGGCGCCTTGATGGTCGTGACCGCTTGGATTCCCGCCTGTATTCTCTTCTTCTGTGCTTTCTGCTTGACTCGTCGTCGAAAGGATCCCGCGAGAACGGCATTTACCTACCTTAAGCTTGCGCTGCTTGTATTCGCCGCGTATGTCAATCTCTGAATATCTTGTGAATGTAGCTAACATATCTAGCTACGCCTTCTTCGACGCTTGTACATCCGCCCTCGTCGTCGCTGGAGTACGAGCACGAAGCGACACTTACTACTACGACACATACGATGCGATCGAAGCCATTCAAATCACCTCTGCAAGCACCAGCGTCATCGCCAACTTTTTCGACAAGATTGTCGATATCCTCGTAATGATCATGCTCCTACGAATCAGCACCGGCATCGTCATTGCTCAATCCGGCCACGCTGGTCCGATTGGAAAGATTCTGCGATTTGGATCCTACGCCTTTGGTTCTCTGCTGGCTATTTTGACGATTGCTGTTCTTGGTCTTCAGATTCGCTTCGTGGCTACTTTTTACGGTGATGGTTATTATAGCAGTGACTTTGGGACGTCGGGTGAGGATGCGTATAACAAGGCTCGTCAGATTGACTTTTCTTTCCGTGTCTTGGTCTTTGTTGCTGCGCTTGGAATT
This sequence comes from Fusarium sp. AF-6, assembly GCA_003947015.1. Classification (NCBI taxonomy): domain Eukaryota; kingdom Fungi; phylum Ascomycota; class Sordariomycetes; order Hypocreales; family Nectriaceae; genus Fusarium; species Fusarium sp. AF-6. The sequence goes on from NKCJ01000206.1 coordinate 38,886, forward strand.
GTCGCTCGATCTGTGATGGTCAAGATGCAACCAAAGGCCGAAAAGACCCTCTCTTGGGTGAGTTTGTCCGTCTCCTAGAATTATTACAGTTACTAACTCTAGCAGTGCTCGACTATGCTCATCGCCATGTCCATCGTCTGGCTCCTACGCACGACTTACAACATGGCATCCATCGCTGCCTGGTCCGACCTCGAAGATAGCACAAACGACCGTTACGAGTCCTACTACAATATCCTCGATGTCGTCTTTGGCGTCTGGCCGCAGTTCATCGTCCTCTGCATGATCTTTGCTTTGGGCACCGCGAAGAGCAACGGACTCTGGTCTACTCCTCAGCCTTTCAATGCTCCACAGGGTAACCAGCAGACTGCTTGGGGATACAATTACAACAGTGGTCCCCAGCCTACTGCGCCTCCCATGGTCCAGCAGCAGCCTCAGTTTCAACAGCCTCAACAGCAGTTCCAGCAACCGCCTCAACAACAATATCAACAACCACAGCAGCAACAGTATCAGCAACAATATCAGCAGCCGCAACCTGTATCCCCAGTGCAACAAGGATGGCAGCCTCAACAACCTCAGCAAGCATACTCCGCGTACACACCCTCCACGCAGACAAGGTCACCGCCTCCCCACGAGGAAACCATGGGTTTCAACCACCAAGCCGACGGCACTCCTCCATCAGCTTCACCTCAGCCATACGGAAACAAGGCTAGCATGTAAATGTTATTAGGGGATAATGGAAATTACAATTTGATCAGGTTTGGGAGACACGGCTGGTAACAACGCGGTTTCGGATTTTCTTGTTGATATAAACGAAGTGATACCATGAGATCTATGCTTTAGTTTGCTGTTGCTTGGGATTTAATACACCCTTCTATACCATGTATTGAACAACGCAATGTCCGTTTCGCCTTTGTGACTCGATTTAATCCACGTCTGAGAACTCGGGAGGAGCAACGAAGGGGCCAGCCTCGCCCATAGTGCCAGCCACATATCTGCAGTAATCAGCACGGAGTAGTTTTGACGTCGAGGTATAAGGCAACTCACTTTGTGTGGCTTCCTCGTGCGGCGAGCTGACCCTTGCTGTTGGTAAAGGTCACCTGTGTAAACGCCAATGTCTTGCCAATCTTTTCGCAAATGGCGGTACCCTTGAGGGTATCGCCCACGCGGCCACCGGGGCTCAGATATGTCACTACACGAATCAGCTAGATGAACGGGCGGTGCAGACTTGCGGACTCACCGTTAAGGTCGGTTGACACGCCGGTTGCGAAGCGGCCTGTTGATGCGACAGCGAGGGAACCGCCGAGGTCGACCAGGCTGGCGATAGTGCCGCCATGGATAGTTTTGAGACGGTTCTGGAGATAATTAGTTAAAGTATGTTGAATATACGTGTGGGGGGTACGAACGGTGTGGTCCTTGTGAATGTCAAGCTCAAAGTCAACTCTTCCCTCAGCGGCGCTCAGGACGCGGAACTGCGCTGATGTCAGCATTGATCGTGGCCCTAGAGTCACAGTGATATGTATACATTTGTCCCGAGAAGTCTGTGAAGCGATATGTTAGCAATTCGTCCTTTGGTGGCCGTCGGAGTTGCATGTCCGAGTGATGCTATTCAGGCCACGTACCGAGGCTCAAGACCAGAGTCGGCCATGAAGGAGCGCACCACCTGGGATGGGACCAAATGTTAGTCTCGGGGTATAGCTGGGTGAGAGAGCTAAGAGTGATGCAATTGAGGTCCAAGGGACTCGACGCGACTGAGATTGCGATGAGGGATACGCACCGCCTTGGTGAACTGCGTGGGGTTGAGTTTCTTGGCCATTGTGAGAGCAGATGAGACAGACAAGCACAGCGACAAAGTCTATAAAACACCCGGGATGGTCAAGGTCTAATGCTAAGAGGCCACTGGCACAGCTGCTCTACAATGTTTTTGATGCAAACTCCAACTCGGCTACTATCGAGATAGCTTCCCCTCGAATACCCGGATTCCGGGGTTGTTCCCCGCGGAACTGCTCGACCCGCTTTTCTCATCGGAGCCGAAACTGACGTAATCAAGCTGCGCTCTTCTCTTCCCCGGATTCTCAACGCTTCGTTATTTTTACTACTTGCCTTAATGCTAACTGAGAGAGGGGTGGGTAGGTCATGAGATGAGCCTTCGGGCAAAGCCATGTTAAGCTGGCTTGGAACTGGATAGCTTATGTGACAACCCCTTTAACCTGCAGCTGACGACATCACCACTCCCTGGGCTTGAAGCAACCACACACTCCTCGACATTGTGTTTAAAATTCAGCCTGCGGGCCAACGTTTCATCAGATTTACATGGGTATCGTCTAAGATATTGAATAGCTTGCACCGTACCGTAGCATCCGAAGCCGGCCATTTCCCCAACCGAGACTCTTGAAGCTCATCCAGTCCCGGATTCTCGGAGAAAGGTTGGCCTCGGAAATAGAAATATCGTTCTCGTCGAGACCATCATTGGTGAATCCCCGCTGCAAAGATATCACAACTTGTTTCCAGCTATGATCGGGTCACAGCGTCCAGGGTATCGAGTGAACTGATCAGTTGATGAGCTGAGCTGAGCTGAGCTAAATAAGTCGTTGTCCTTTAGCGAGGTGCTGTTGGTCGAGGTGCATTTGTGAAAGTAGGTAGCCAATGATAGCCTCGGACAGCGGGTCTCAATGTGAGCAAATTAGGCGCAAACATGCGCTATCCATTCCATATTGATAAGCAAACTTGGTGGGAGTAAGGGTTTAGGCAATGGCTATCTGGCTGCTGAGTGCTTTTACAGGCAGGCAAGGTTACGATGGATGCAAGTGAACAATGCTCACTCCCATGTCAAGGTTATACACCTGCCGCACCCAAAATGGAAAGCTATGCTGAAACGCTTGGATAATTAGACCCAGTGTTTTCTCCGGGATAGAGGTGTAGAACCAACAACATGACCAGGATTATCACTGCAGCTTCCCTTTTTGAGATATCGCTCGTGTTCTGGACTGCGAGGTGCATGCAAGCAATTTCTGAAACTGCAGAGTATGGGCGATTTAATCAGGCCCGGGTCCCCCAAAGTCATGTTGCTCCATACTGCGGTCAACTAGGTGTCACTCCTCTTGCCCAACAGCGATGGAGTCAGACGACACGCCTCAGTCAGAGTCAGATAGGGCTCGCGATTTTATCGCAAAGCTTAGCGGCAAAAATGGTTTCGTCGACAAAGAGTACTGGGACGAGCTTAGCGAAGCTGGTCGCGACAAGTTTCAGAACGCAATCGGCAGCCTCCAGAGCAAATTGGAGCCGGCTATCAAGGCGTAAGATGATCAAGATATGAATCCGGCAGTTTGGATAGGTCTCTAACATTATCTTCAGGCTGGCGCAGAGTCTCTATAGCAGCACGGCCCGGTTTGTATTTGAGCTTTTACAGAATGCCGAAGACAATAGCTTTGTCTACGCTGAAGGTCGCCCGTACATCTCTTTCCACTTGAGTAAGGATCAATTGGTCATTGAGTGTAACGAAGATGGCTTCACTCCGGCCAATCTGGAAGCCATCTGCTCAATCGGCCAAAGCTCCAAGTTGGCCACCAAGGGATACATTGGCGAAAAAGGCATCGGCTTCAAGTCGGTCTTCATGGCGGCATGGAAGGTACACATTCAATCCGGCCCCTACTCCTTCTACTTCAAGCATCTCCCCTCCGATAGTGGCATGGGGATGATTACTCCAGTTTGGCAGGAGCCCACCGAAGAGCTACCTCGGCACATGACCAGAATGGCTCTCGATCTTCATACTGAGGGTGACCCTCAAAGCATCTTAGCTCAGCGACACAGCATCCGCCAGCAACTTTGCAAGCTCAACGGAAATATTCTGCTTTTTATGAAGAAGCTGAAAGAGATTCGTATCATCATCGACGAAAATGAGAGCAAGACGTCAACGGTCTTCACCAAAAGCGAGACAGATGATGGCAACACCAAGATACTCAGGACAGTCACGCAAGAGGACAGCGACAGCTTGGAGAGCTCCTCGACCCTTTACCACATCACCAAACACCAAGTACACGACCTCGCTAAAAACGAGAATCGCACCTACTCGGAGGAAGAGGATCGATTGAAGGAGTACTCTACTGCCGAAGTCGTCCTGGCATTCCCTCTCACGCCCGAGCATGAGCCCATCATCGAGTCGCAGGAGGTCTTTGCATACCTGCCTGTCCAAGTCGCGGGCTTCTCTGTAAGATCCCCAGTCTTGTCATATTGTTAAGCTAACACAGGGGATAGTTCTTGATCCAAAGCGACTTTATGACAAATGCCAGCCGAGAAGGCATCTTCACCACTGCCGCGCGCAACATTGGTCTCCGCGACGGCATCGCCGTGGCCTTTATCGAAGCGGCCTTGGAGTTCTGCAACCACGAGACTCTTCAATACACCTGGATGAAGTTCCTTCCCAACAAGAACAAAGTGCACTCTGACTTCTGGTCCACCTTGGTCACAAATATTGAGACAAAAGTCCGCGAAACGCCACTAATTCGACCAGATAGCGGAGGCCCGTTGCGTCTCATCATGAGCCTTCGGAATCTTCGTCCTGCCCTCGCTGACGAGGAAAACAATCTTCTCCTCAGGGACCTTACCCCGGAGCTCAGCATATCCCGTCACTATGAGCGCTCTAGTCTTGCTATTCTTTACGGTCTGGGATTGTTAACCTTTCAATGGCAAGAGTTCATTCGCATGGTCGACCAAGACCTCCAGTCCTCGGATTCTTGGATCAAATTCAGGGTTTCCGACGGCTCCCTACAAACAAGGGTCGCCAATCTGCTTCAAGATTATTACACAAACACGAAGTGGAGCCAGACGAGATCCATGATTGAGAGGTTGCCCATCATTCCTTTGCAAGACGGTCGTTGGCTTGCCGCGACAAGCGAGGAGAAAGTCTTCTTCCCGGACACAGCAGGTCTCACAGTGCCTGAAGATCTTGGGTTCAACCTCATCGAATCTTCCGCAGCATCTCAATCAGAGCGGCGCAAGCTCTTCGAAATCCTTGGTATTAAATCACTCAACGTCAGTACTGTTCGAGAACGAATCTTCCAACGGCACATTGAGTCCTACTGGCAAGTGGGTGGAAGAAAAATAAAATTTTACGAACAATAGCTCAAGTTCCTATACTCTACACATGATAACAGCATCCATGGTAGGGATGGATATCCCAAGGTTATCCTGATTAACGATAGCGGACAACGTTTGCGAGCACCCGAATGTGATGTCTACCTTCCAGACGACAATCCACTTGGGCCGCGAGAGCTTCTCAAACCGATCGTATGTGACGATGACTCCACCAAAGAAGCTCCAGGCTTTAAAGTCGACTTCATACACGAGATGTATCTCCAAGATGTCCCACAGCCCCCACAGAAGAACTCTCTCGCATGGAGGGACTGGCTTGTCCAAGTCATGGGCGTGCGACGACTATTGCGACTCGTTAATAAGTACTCGTCGCCTACGGATCTGTCCCAGGCTTGCTATTATGTTGCGGAGCATAGGCCAGAGAAATTTCTTGCTTTTCTGGTTCACCATTGGCCAAAGGAAGGGTTTATCATCAACTTCAACACTGAACTGCAGCAGAAATTGAGAAAGATCAAGGTTTTGTGCCAGGGGGGACAAATGATTGAACTCGAAGAGACTTTTCTTCCTTACCCAGACCTCCTGTCCCTGTCTGAAAGGTTCCTGGCAGGAAAGGCTGACTTCCAGTTCCTTCAACTTGAACAGCCGATCGAACGGAAAGACTACGCCCGGGATTGGACTTTCCTGACTGGTAGCCTTGGGATCAAGAGTACGGACACTCTTGTCTTCTACTTGGGGATTCTCTTTGCATTCAGTACTGTACAGTCCCTGACAGAAGATGACTTTCGGAGAGTGTTTGAGCTATACAGTGTCATCTATGGAAAGTACCTCCAGCTCCCGTTCAAGGATTCAAGCACGCAGATCATCCAGTCAGCGATGTCCCATTCTCACCCTTGATCAACGCCTAATTTTCTTTAGGTCATTCTTCGAAGAGCATCGCATAATTCTGGTCCCCTCTGTGGATGAAAGGGAGTGTAGCTGGGCTCTGCCAGCTGATTGCTTGTGGGAAGCACCTCAGTACTTGAGGAGCACACATCCCCTTAAAGCACGCATGAAAAGCTTCCTAGCCGAGTTTACGAGTCTACCCAACTTTTTTGTTGACATCCTAAAGATACCAGACTGTGAATATTCCCACATCGTGCGAGAGCTGGAGTACTTGAGCGACAACAAGGATTCTGAGCTGGAAATTGTCTCCAGTTTATATCGGCGGCTCGACGCCATGAGCAATAGTCTACCCGCAAATGCCCGTGAGGATATCAAGTGAGCAAGACTGAAACAGTATACATGTAACCCCGGCTGATATGGAACAGATCAGGATTTGTCAACAAAAACCTCATCTATGTCGAGAAGGGGGGTCATGGAGCTTGGCACCAAGTGTCCAAATGCCTGTGGGCGAGCGAAAATGAGCTCCCTGGGTGGGCAATTATCAAACCTTATTACAAGGGTTTGTACAAATTCTTTGTGGAATTCCTTGGTGTTAAGACTCTTACCTTGGAGCTGGTCTACGGCGAGCTTGACCGCTTGGGCTCAAACCCAGACACTACCCGAGATCAGATCGAACCCAATATTTGGATCCTCAATTCATACATCTCGGAAGGATTTCTACCTCCAAACGCAAACATGCTTCTTGGTAAAAGGATCTTCCCAGTGCGGTACCCGGACGGTCATGTTCAGCTTGAGAAGGCCATGATGGAGTTTGCTGTTGTCGATCGGGCGCAGCTGGGGGATATATTCAAGGCCATGGCGAAAACATTGGACTTTGACCTTGATCAAATACGGAGGCTTGGGCCTACTCTGATGTGGTTGGGATTGGGGACGAGATACCTTTCGGAGGCGGTCCGGGAAGTTTCCCGAGTCCAGGGAGCTAGTAAGGAACCTCTGTCTACCCCTGCGCGGAGCATCGAGCCCAGAGCACATGCGCTCTATCGGTAACTATCCTACCAGTCGACCTCAAATGGGCATTAAACTGATCTTTGGTACAGTATTGCATATCATTATAACAGCCCGCGACTCAACGAGGGCGCCCATGCCCTTTACGAGATTCTCAAGAACGCGCAAGTCTACGAAACCGATGGGATTGCGGCAACGCTCTATATCAACCAGGACGATTGCGAAAGATCCTACGAGAAAGGCCAAAGTGACCTTCATATCGAGGAGGAAGAAGGACAACTCAGTATCTTTGTCCCTCGAGACAAGAGGAGCCAAGAGGCATGCTACGCGAGGAAGCTTCCATTGGGTCTCTTCAGATGGCTCATGACTCCTTCAGATGGGAGGCGAGTGGAACTGAACGAGAAGGGACTTAGAGTGACGGCAAGCGTGCTCAACTCTAGTCGCTTTGTTCTTTCTGATATCTTGGAAGACGAGGGAATTGCGGCCGGTGAGCTGGAGGACGATTACGAAGAGGTCGAGGAGCCCGAGGAGACTCCGAATGTTGAGGGGGCGCAGGCCATTGAACCTCATGTTGCTGAGGAGTCTCATGTTGTCGGAGACGTTGTTGACTCTTCGGGCCAGGATCCGATTGCTGCCACAGCATTGGCCAAAGCGGAAGCTGAAGGGACTCCTGATCTGGAGGTCCTGGTTTCCTCACAACTTGCCTTGTCAAGCAGACAAGAGCCGGTCCATGGGCCGTTCTTGACCCCAAGCCTAGTAAGTCGCGATGCGGCTACAGGTCTTCCAGTTTCACACCAACCGGCTCGATCGAGGCGATTATCCGGTTCCGACCTTGCTCAGGATGTTAGTAGCATTCATGCAAGAAGTGATTTCGCAATCACCGATCCCCGGCCGGCAATCCAGCCTATTCTCGCTTCACCTGCCTTGGCCAACCAAGAGGCAGCCCGGCATCAAGCCCTGCTAGAGAGGATTGTAACAGCCGCTCGCACAACCCCGAGACTCCCATCCGAGGGGACATACAACATGACGGGATTATCGCATGCTCTAAATGATCTCATAGGTCACAACAGCTACGATGGGCTCGATCGTTTCTCGCGATTCCTGTTTTCGTCTCAGCAGGAGCGCGACAGAATGATCGGCGCTGCTGGAGAACTCTATGTGTTTGAGCTGTTGAAGAACCTAAGTCCTGAACTCCCTGGTTTCTCACTTGCGAACTGGAGGAGCACGATCCGGAGTTATGTCTCGGTGCATCCGGACTATACCGACATTCAACCCTGGAACCACAGAGAGACTTCAGACCTTGAATACGACGACAGTGAAGGCGCTCTCACTGAGTTGATGATCGACAATGGATACCTAGAGAGAGATGTCTGGGAGAACAAAAAGCCAAAGTACTACCTTGAAGTCAAGACAACGACAGGGCCATGCGGAGCTCCTTTTTACATGAGCAAGAGTCAATACAGACTAGTAAGTCATTTAACCCGATGCCGTCCTGACAATGCTGACTCTCTATGTAGATGCACGAGTGCCGAGACAGCACGGACAGGATTTACGTGGTATTCCGTGTCTATGAGGTTGAGAAGACTACGGTGCAGTTGAGAGTCTATGTTAACCCGGCAAGATTGGAGGGATCAGGACGTCTCGTTTACACTGCTGAGACTTGGTCTGTGAGGCCTGGTGCAAGAGCCTAGGCGCGATGCAAGATGTAACCTTTGCCAGGATGTTTGTCTTTGTTTAGTTCAATGTTGTTCGATAGCTATTAATCAGTCTGGAGCAACCTCCGATGACTCCAACACTTGCCGCCTTCTCTCATCAATTAGGACGGTGGCACTGAGGCGATCGCTAAGAATCAATTGCTTTTATACGCTATAAATAGTAGCTCTCTACTCCTCAGAATCCAAGTGCCACACATCTCCAACTCGGAAGCCCTCCGGGAAGGGATCCGTAGGGTCCAACACAACCTGCTTGAAGCTCGTGATCCAAGCATTACCCGTAACAGAGGGATACACAGCAGGGTATTCTCCCACCTTGGTAGTACCCTCCACCTTTCCAATACACTCTGTTCCAATAACACTGCGATGGTACAAAGGCTCACCCTTTGCCAGCTCTCCCCTTGCGTGCAGGACGGCAAGTCGGGCGCAGGTTCCAGTGCCGCAGGGACTTCGGTCGAGACGTCCAGGAGATACGACGACTGTGTTGACTGCCTTCTTTCCGTCCTTGTAAGGCTCGAGAGGTTCCGTGAACTCGAGGACTGTGATGCTAGTGATGTCGGAGTTCTCGGGGTGCACCCATTTTGTCTGCTCCACGACAGCCCGCTTGATGCGCTCTCCAACTTCCACAAGCTTCGCGCCATTGGTGTTTTTGATCTTGAGGTTCACCGAAGCAGCATCAGCAAGGACGTATATCATGCCGCCGTAGGCAATGTCGACCTTGACGGCTCCGAGACCGGGGACCGTCACCTCCTTGTCGAGGGCAAAGACAAAAGCTGGGACGTTGTGGAACCGGACACTCTTGCACTTGCCATTCTCGCAGTTTGCGTACACGGTAACAAGACCAGCAGGAGTATCCAGCTTGACCACCGTCTCGGGTTCCTGCATGGGAACCATGCCTGTTTCGAGGAGGCAAGTAGCCGTGGCGACCGTGTTGGCTCCAGACATGGGAGGATAATCTTCATGTTCCATGATGATGAAGCCATAGTCTGCTTCAGGGTTGCAAGGGGGTAAGACGAGGTTGTGACACATGGCTGAACATCCTCTAGGTTCATTGAGGAGTAGGTTTCGAAGATGGTCCTCGTTCTTCCAGAAGTACATCATCTTGTCGAACATGGTCTTGCCGGGGACGTCGCGGACGCCTCCGACGACGACATCGCAGACTTCGCCGCCACAGTGGACGCCAACAGTGTTGAAGCTACGCTTGAAAGGCATTTGGCGTATAAGAGAAGTTTATAAAAGAGGAATTGAAGGGGTTGAAAGGGTCGGGGTCTATGGTTCAAAACCTTGATACCAAGACCAGCAACCAAGGGCATCTTATACTTCAATCCCAACAGTCGGATATAGTGTCAAAACGTCGGCAGCCATAGCCGTAGTACAGTAACTCCACAAACGTCTAGAATAACCCACCCAATATCTGCACAGCACTCTTCCCATGACCTCTTGAAACTGCATCGACTCAACCTCCCATTCGCCGTGACGCATCTTATCAGACTTCTGTGGTGTGCTTCCCCGCACTCGAGTCGTTTAGCTTAGCCGCACGTTTCTCTCCTTCGCGGGGGTAGAAATGGACGTTTTCTCCAACTTCCCGTTTGGGGAAAGAGGAGGGGTGTGACGGGTTTCTTTGATAAGGGACCGACCCGATCCCGGGATCGTGGGATCGGAGGGTTCGGCCGGGAGTGTTGCGGGGGACGGCAGTGAGACCCGATCCTTGCTTGCCACATGTTTATATATCTATAAACGTATGTTTTGCATCCCAAATCTTTCAACTTCTTCTCTACTAGGGTCTTGCTTAAGAGCCACCGCTTTAATATACAACATCCCACGGTTTACCGACTCTCTGGACCATAACGAAAGTCAGCTTGAACAACGTCGGCTTCTGACCCGATTATTCAGAATGGCCAACAATCTGGTGGTGCTCAACGACTCTGTCGTGCACGACCTCCTCATCAGCCTCCCAAAGGACGACATCATCAAGTTTCAGCACGCCCTCGAAGACTCACTCATCGAATTCACAGTCGGTGAGGAGAGCAAGTATCAACCCACACCAGATTTCGTCAACCGACCAACCGGACAAAAAACGCTCTTCCGCACTTTCAGCTCCCCGGATGCCGTGGGCACAAAGATCGTCGTCACCCCGGCCCCCGTCAAGGACGCCTCCTCCGGGAAGACGGTCAACCCCCCGCTAAACGGTGTGCTTGCCCTCTGCGACGCGAGCGGTCGGCCCACCGGCCTTCTCAACGCCGGGGAAGTTACCGGATATCGGACTACGCTTTCCGCTTTGATCCCGTGGATGTGGAGACGGTATACGGAGGAGGTTGTTATTTTTGGTGCTGGGAAGCAAGGGCTTTGGCATACTCGTCTTGCACTCGCTCTTAGAGGCGATGAGATTAAAAACATCACCATTGTTAATCGGTCTGCGCCTCGAGCTCAGGCGTTGGTCGAGCAAGTTACAGAGGAGAACCAGAAGTACTGGAAGTCCTCGGTCACCCTCAATGTCCTTGATCCTTCCCAGTCAGGCTATGACCAACGGTTGGAGACTCTCCTTTCAATAGCTGACACCGTTTTCTGCACGGTTGGGTCCACGACGCCCCAGTTTTCACTCAAGTCCATCCTGGGCGAAGGATCCCGAAGCAGACTCCCGTTTGTTGGAGGCATCGGCTCATGGCAAGCTGACATGGTCGAGATGGATCCAGAAATGCTCCGACACGCTGCCGAAAGATCAGACTCTTATAGCCCACGCGGAGCAGTAGGCGGGAGCATCATCGTCGATGACTTGGAGGAGTGTCTCGTCAAGGCTGGAGAGGTTATACAGAGCGGACTCAAGGCTGATCAGATGGTCCCGGTAGGAGAGATTCTCAGCTGGAAACGGGGGAACAAGTCCACCGAGTCTCTCGAGTCTTGGCTTGGCGAAGGCTTTGTCGTGTACAAAGGTATAGGGGTCAGCGTGACGGACCTCGCCGCCGGCAACGCCATCCTTGAGCTCGCCAAGACTCGCAACGTCGGCGTGTCCATCCCAAACCTCTAAAGGCCAAGGCTCGAGCATGTTTTACATAATGGCAACGACATTCTGGAAGGGTGAGAGATAAAACGCTTCACCGGGATGAGGGGCCGTGGTGAGAGAAAAAACACCTGGTTTACTGGCTGGTTCCGTTATTAATAAGTGGTCCAGCCGTCTCACGGCGGCGAGTTAGGCAATGGGATCGAAACAAGAAAAAGAGAGTGAGGCTTTTTGCTGACTCGTGGGACTTGTGGTGGTGGGCACACACACACACGGCATGGTTCCGATTTCTTGAGGCTGAATAGCGGCAAATGTTCATGTCTTACAAGGAATCACCCTTGCTCTACGAAACCGTAAGCTCTCACCATCAGGACATTGCCTCTTCTACCGTTCCATTCAACTGCCTGGTCCCAGTTCTGCGTAAATAACGTACAGGTTCTTGGCTCCTCTAAGATCCAAGCAAGCGGAGGCAGTTCGTCCTTTATCATCAGCCCACGAACTGTCGGCAGCCCTCCCGTGGTGGAACTCAGCCCCCCTGTCAAAGTCGGGAGTCCTCCCGACAGTCTCAACACCAACGGTTAGCGTAGCCACTATCATCTATCAACGCAGCTTCAATTATTGTTACTTGGCGAAACTAGCACCACTGTGGACGCCCCATGGGGAAGGTGGGATACTCGGGGTCGAAACTCCTTGGCTCTCCAGTCTCTCCATATGCTATGACGTCGCCCATAGTCTGTTCCTTTTACGGGGAGCCCGGGAGGTGGATATCGAATGCTTTTCTTTCCATGAGGGAATACCCAAGACAATCCATGCCAATGCCGTACGGAACCCTGAAACTGAAGAGTCTTGGGCAGAACCCATTGTTTGAGCGCTTTTCAATTGTCTTTGTCAAAGCCCAATGCTGCTGCGTAAAAAAAGCTCTTGGCTGGGTATATAAATACTTGGGAGCCACAGTCAAATGGGTCTCTTTTCGTTTCCTAAATCAGAAGCATCAAGATTTCCCATTCCTTCTTCTTTTAAACATCAAGCTGTTGAATCTTCAATCGCTAGCTTCGATCATCAAAAGCCACCTGCAGCGTCTAGAAGCCTTCTGGAACTGCGGCACACACACACCCAAACTCGCACCTAACCCTTTTCCCACGTTGCAACCCTGCCTTATCGAACGCCACCATGCATACCTCCGAGAACCCTGAAACAAAGGCAGTCGTCGACGCCCGCCGGAAAGATAAGGAAGAGTCGTCCTCCATGGACGAGAAGCTCGGGAATAACACCGATACCTCTGGTACACACGACTTTGAGGCTGGAAAGCATGAGGAGGCTAGCGGTGGTATCTTTGATGGCGAAAACGGACAGTCTTTCCGTAATATGGGCCGTTGGGATGCTCTCTTTGCTCTTCTGTGCAACCAGTTTGGCCTAGGTGTTCTAGGTCTCCCCGGTGCGCTGCGAGATTTGGGTGTTATCCCTGGCATTATCGCCATCATCTTGATCGGCTGCCTTTCTGGATATACCGGTTATGAGCTTCTCCAATTCCATGCTCGCTATCCTCATTGTGTCAATGTCATTGACATGGTGCGAGTCATGGGCGGACGTCCCTGGGAGATTGTCGCCGCCATTGGCCTTGTCATCCAGCTCCTCATGACTTGTGCCTCTACCGCCGTCACGCTCTCAGTCGCTCTCAACACCCTTAGCGAGCATGGAACCTGCACAGTTGGCTTTATCGGCATCGCCTGTATTGCTTGTTTCCTACTCTGCGTACCCAGGACGGCCAAGTTCATCGCCTACAGCGGTGTCCCGACCGTTATCAGCATCGTCATTGCGGCCTTGGTTGTCATGATCAGTCTCGGAGTTTCAGACCCTGCAAAGGCGCCTGATGGATGGGACGCCAAGATCACTGTCGTCGCTTCTCCCAGCTTCAGGACCATCTTCAACGCTTGTCTCAAGATTGTCTTTGCCTTTGCCGGCAACATCACTTTCCCATCTTTCATGGCTGAAATGAGAAACCCAGTGAGGGACTTCCCCTATGCCCTCAGTGGTCTCATCACAATTTCCATCACCTTCTACCTGACACTGGCCATCGCCATCTACTGCCTCGCTGGCGAGTACACCACCTCGCCTGCACTTGGTTCTGCTCCCATAATCCCGGCCAAGGTCGCCCACGGCATTGTTATCCCCGCTGTCATGACTGCCGGTCTTGGAAATGGTCACATTGGCGTCAAGTACTTCTTCGTGCAGATCCTCCGCTGGCTCAAGAGGACCGACCAGGTGACGAGCAACTCTTCCTTCGCCTGGGGACTCTGGCTCGGCTGTGCAACTGTCTTTTGGACCCTGTCCTTCCTCATCTCCAACGTCATTCCCATCTTTGACTCTATCTTGTCCATCAGCTCTGCCACCACCTATGCCTGGTTCACCTACGGCATCTCTGCCCTTTTGTGGTTCCACCTGAACAGGGGCCGCTACTTTAGCGGATGGAAGCAGATCACTTTTACTCTTGTCAATGTCTTCCTCGTTGGCTTCTCTCTGCTTCTCAACGGTGCCGGTCTTTGGTCTTCGGTGACCGAGATGCTCGATCTTTTCAAGGCAGGAGGAGTCCGTGGAGTCTCTGACTGTGGTGACAATGCCATCTTCTAAGTGCCAAGCTACCAAGCATCCGAGTGTTGAGGATATGTGTAGATCTGGTTAAACATTTGAGGTAGTTTGATTCTACCTACTTTTATTTTTCCTACTTGTCATACCAAGCTTGTTTTCAATTGCTCAAGAAAATACCCAAAGAATAGCTCGCATATAGAATTGAATTACAGCTCCCGCTCTATCAATGAGGTTTCCCCAACGTGATGCACAAGTGTCATCATAATGCGAGTAAATATCAACAAGGGACTACCCTTACAATCGGAAACGACTAAAAGCTTGGGTTATCAAAGATCGTCTGGTGGAGCTTCATTGGCGTGGAGAACCCCGACAGTCCGAGGGTTTGCCAAGTATTGGTTCACGGCGCGTAAGCTAACCCAGTTTCCACTATAGATAACACCCAGCTGTGAGATTGTAGTCTGTACTTCCAAGCTTGGACGTCCGAGATGTGTTGATTCCGCCTCTTATCCCGCTCGGATTCGGCGCGGAGGAAATCCGCGGTAGTCCACCGAGGGTCCTTCGAGGTCGCAGTATCTGACGCACCAAGGCATGACAATTGGGTGACCTGCATAGCCTAGGATGCCGGTAGGGCAGGCGCCTGTTTGGGCTATTCGGGGGTAGAAGCTGATCCTCTCACGAGTTATTGCCGGCATGGGAGATCCAAGTCGATGGCGCTTACAGTAGCCCCCTTGCCGCCAGTGGCTTCTCCTTGAAAATACCATCTCACTCGTTTAACTAAAACCTATCATGCTTGGACGTTATTCATCTATGCGTTTCGAGTTTATGCATTCATTCACGTGGACTAACTTCATGTCTAAATTGTCCTTAACTATCTACAAAGTCAATTCATTCTTCTGAGGAAAGGGGCTCGGCTGCTTCTCAAACCTTACAATCAATCAATTCTTTCATCACAATATTCTCTTGGCAGCCAACCTTAGGTACAACTGTTGAGTGGCAGAAGTAATTCCCAGGAGCAGAAGATCAAGGCTTGCGCGAGCTTATATATTGGAAAAGACCGTTATCCCCAAGGGCGAGCTAACACCACCAAAACACCCTTGTCCTTCCACATGTCCCTTTACCTACTTCTCCTCCGGCTTGCGACCCCACACAGACCTAAGGCGGAAGTAGGCGTGGTTCTTTGTGTTCCGAAGCTCCCTCCTAACGAGGGCAATGTAAACTTGTACCTCCTCCTTAGACCATCCCAACATGTCAGCCACAAACACAATGAAACCCTCAGTGTCCTGTGTACCAAAGAGCTGTCCAAACTCGCCAATTTCTTTGAGTCTCGGGTCCTTGGGCCAGGGGTTGATGGGACACTAGTCTCTTGTTAGTTTTCAAACGCTATAAGCTGGCAAAACATACCTTGAAGTTCCATTCTTCAATATCCACAAAGCCTGCCTCCTCCATCGCCTTTCTCTGAATTCCCTCATCCAGAACCGTAAAGGTCCGCCCCGTCTTCTTAGAAGCCTCAATGAAGATATTTCCCCAGCGGTCCAGCGCCGAGTCCTTCTTTACAGTGCCGTCATCGCTCTCGATATAAGGAGCCGTTTCGAAACTCTCAAGGTATCCACCAGGCTTGATGGTTTTGAAAGCTTCCTTGAAGAGCTGGCTCCAATCCGGGATGCAGCCGATCAAGTACCGAATGTGGACGTAATCAAAAGTGCTTGGGGCAAAGGTCCAGTCTTGAGTGCAGTCCTCGATCTCACTTGAAGAAGAGATGTGAGCTACAAGCAGAAGCATGGCTCGATAGAGGGCATCTCTACTTACAATTTCAAATTCGGGGGGATCCATGCTGGCTGTATAGGTGACACGTCGGTGCCAATGACATCGCAGCCGGGATATTGGTCTGCAAAGTCGCTGTATGGGGTTAGTCGACGTACTTTGAGTCGTTATTGGGTAACTCACATAGCCCACATTCCTACATAGATTGACCCATTAGTCCTAAATTAAACCATACGATGATTAGTGCTTACCGGTTCCACATCCAACGTCAAGGGCTTTCTATGGTTCAGTTAGTGTCAGAAGTACCAGATATAGAACCATTGCTTACCTGAATGCCAGGCTTCAGAGGCGCAAGATGCATTTTTCCATCCTTGCACAACGTGAACATGTGATGGCTGAAACTCGTTAACGTTGTCTCACGATCAAATCGGCACTGCTCACGCGATATCCATGGCTTCACTCTGAGCTTCATCGTTGGATCCCCTGCCACCAATCAGCTTTAACCCACGATGCCGAAACCAAGGTCCAAATACCAGTATGAGGCGTTGCCCCTCTCGCTGTGATAAGTTCTTCCATGGATGGTCCGGTAGTGGAGGATGCTAGACGTGATGGACGCAGTGGAGCTGTTGACGTCCTGTCCGAGAGCCGAGTCGCCATCCTCCCCATACTGCAGGTTGTCGTCGGCCTCGATGATCTGCTCACCAGGCGGCGATCCCGTAGCTTGAGACTTGGGACTGCTATGACCAGACATGTTTAGACCTCTCGACAGTTCGTAATTTGAAGAGGTTCACGCTGAGGGTTTTCTGCAGCTGGCCCATTGTGCCCTTTTAAAAACGGGCGGCAAAGGCGGGACAACCTTGCTACCAGAGAATACTCGACAGGACTCGTCACCTGTTGTCTGCAAGTTCCTGCTGATTTGGACACAACCATCCTTGTAGTTGTCTCAGTCACAGTTGTATTCCCTCATTTGTGGGGTGGCTGGCATGACAGGCAAGGTTGTCTATGGAACCGTTGGGTTACCTGCCCGCATATGTCGCATCCACTTGCTGCCAACCAACACACGCAGTGTCGTGACGGATGGCAGAGCAGCTTCCCCGGACGGGATGTTTTTGGGGTACCTGTTGTTAGCATGGAGTTTAACCGAGGGAACGCGCACACCACCAACCAGCAGTGGGATAATTGGCATATGTTGCAGTCGTTCGTCTTGAATGTGACCTTGAACAGCCTTCGCAGGGGTTTCAGATCACAAGGAACGTTGGTTTGTCTCGAGGGCTCGAAATCCCTGTCACACTTTGGATCTTTGGCAAAGTGCATTATCAATAAATCCTCATCGCTGCTTGTTGTGTCAATCCAACCATGTCAACTGTAGGTTTAGAATTGGCATTGGCTATATGTTTCAGCCATCCCAGCTTTAACCGCGCCGCATATTTGCGAAGTAGGTTCTTTTAGGTACAACAGCCAGCTTCTTTGTTTTTAATCCATCAACCATTCTTTGAAACACATGGTAGTTGCACATCCCCGGTCTTGAGTTAGCCGCAACGAGATAGGTGCGTGTTAGTGTGCGGTGGGTTTTAGTCTCAGCTGAGCCAGTCATGTCACCTCTCAACAACCCGGAACTCTCAATTGCGCAAGGCGTCAATAATTAGAAAAGGATAAACTCGCTCATGTAGTCGCATTATATTACTCCAGCCTTTCGGTATCCGGAATTGACAAATAATGTGTCCAGACCCCTCGTCGCTGCTAGTCGAGTCTATCCAGACCTAAAGACCAGCTCGACGTAGACTAAATGAACAACCGAGCTACCCTTTACCAGATGATATTCAGCTCAGTTGGCCCCACTAATAAACGGCTTGGTCCGGATGATAGTACTGCTTTCATCCTTACTATCCCCAGGCCAAGACAAGAACGTGGGGAGCATGGTCTCGAGTTCGGCGAGGGTTCGCCTGTTCCTCGTTTGCCTACAGTGCTTTCATCGGGGCATTTGTCTCGCTCGAATGATAACACGGTCTAGATAACATCCCATTTACCTATAGTGCAGTATCAAGGCCAAGATAGCAGCAGTCGATAGCGGATCACATAGTGTAAAAGCTAGAAGACTAACTTTAGCTAACATTTCGATCGGCATGATCTCTCTATCACTACTAGGTTTTAATAGCGACGGGGTAGTTGGTATGAAACTAGTCGTTGAGTCATACACTCCAGTTCAAGCACGGCATGAAGCACACAGTGACGTCCAGCAATGCAGAAGCAGATTCGAATGCCTCCATTGGCCTTGGACATGAACCAGCAAGCCCCAGACTTGGCATACGACTCCATCTAAACGCTTCCGCCATCAACTCAGCTCAACCCCGAAACCCCGGACAGGCCGGGCTCAGCTTACAGCCTCGCCAAGAACACAGCTTCAGGTTGCCAATTAAAGCGGTCAGAGTCTAATTCCGTAGTTATGAAATGACGCAGTGCGGGTACGTGTCGCACGACCCAGGACCAAGGGTCAATCAAGATCAAGAAGCCAAGGATGAGATGACATCGAAGGGCGTCCGAGACAGGATTCTTGTAGGTTTATGTGGGTTTGGTGTTGAGCATGAGACGACAGGGGGTTGAATGATGTCGATCGTGCAGACATGCCGTATTGGGAAACAATCTCGGGTGCCTTCCCGATGGTGTATGATCGTAGGGGGTGGGCAAACGTCATCTATAGACTAGCCTTATTTGGTGTTGCATACCGACAGGGACTCAGGCCATAAGACATTCGAGAAGCCCTAGAAGACCACAGAGCCTCACGTTGTTTGTAGGCGTTCTCACCGTCTCGCATTTGTCGGTTCGAATTGCTGAACGTCGACAATGCGAAACGGTGGGTAGGTACGTACTGTTCATTGGTGACGTAGGTTGGTAATTAACCGAGATTCTGCCGATGGCTGCTGTCCGCGGTTCCACACTAAACTCTATGTGGCCTTGGTGCCTGGAGAGCTCGTGCTCAACACCAGCGTGAAGGACGAGATCGCGGCTCGACTTTTTTGACGTTAGAGACAACGAACCCAAGAGCAGACATATGCTCCCACAGACGCCCCCTCGCCCTTTCGCAGTAGATAGTATCTCGACCGTGTCTCTCGCATTAATCCACGTCCGACGACTCTCGAAATCTCTTCACGAGCTCAACCTTCGTCTATCATGAGATAGCACCCCACGACGACCCTGACTGACTGATTGCGCCGCGTCCACCCCGTCGCCCAACATGTCAGTCAGCCCGGCGCCCTCGCTCCAGCTGGCCGAGTACCTGGAGAAGCTCCCCGGTACCACGTTCAGGAAGCTGTACCAGCAGCCTTCGACAGCCTTTGCCATCTTCCGCCGCATGCTGCCTCACCTGGGTGTGTCTCTCCTCTGATTGCTCAGGTTTCGATCGAGCGCAGTTTCACTAACTCGGGGCATTGGATAGCAAAAACCTTTGTCATGCGCATCCTTTACTCCCCGAAACCGATCCTCCTCACTGACCTTGACGACTGGGTCAAGCCGAGCGCCAAACGACAAAAGGACCAGGCTCTTTCTATCCTGCGCGTCCTCTACATCGTTCAAATCACGGCGCCTTCGAAAGAAAGGCCACAGGAGATGCAACTGACTGCAAACTTCAAGACTTCGCTTCGACTCGCTCTCTCCGGAGGTGGCACCCACAACTCGTTCGGCGTGCCCTCGAACCTCCAAGTCCCCCCCGAGATCGACATCACCTTTCTCGACCGCTACGCCAGGAGGAAATGGGAGGATATTCTACACTTTGTCGTGTCTAGCGTCGGGTATAAGAGCGCGGGTGAAAGTTCCGGACCTAATAAGAGTGTGAAGGAACTTCTCATCGCGGGCCGTCTAGTCGACCGCAAACCCAACGGCATGGTGGGCATTACCCAGGCTGGATTCACCTTTTTGCTACAAGAGGCCAATGCCCAGGTTTGGACGCTGCTTCTTCTCTGGCTCGAGGCCATGGACGTTAACAAAGGCGCTGGTCTCGAGGCCACTGATATGCTGTCCTTTCTCTTTGTTCTCGCCAGCATGGAGCTAGGCCGCGCCTACGACACAAACGCGCTGACAGAGCAGCGTAAGAACATGCTGCCGTCTCTTGTCGACTTTGGTCTCATCTATATCCCTAACCATAAGCGCTCCATGTTCTTTCCGACTCGTTTGGCAACGACCCTCACTTCGAGCGGCAACAGCTTGCGCAGCATTAGTGACGGTGTAGCAGCCGCCACAGCAGCCGCCCTCCAGCCAGGCCAATCCAATGGATCTGGTGGCAGCACGACAGGTTCTGGCCAGGAGCAGCGTGGCAGCGTCATTATTGAGACAAACTACCGTATCTACGCCTACACCCAATCAACCCTCCAGATCGCCGTCCTAGCCCTATTCTCCAAACTCTCGATGCGCTTCCCAGATATGGTCGCCGGCCGCCTCTCTCGCCAGTCAATCCGCCAAGCCATCAACTTTGGCATCACAGCCGACCAGATCATCTCGTACCTAGCTGCCCACGCGCACGATCAGATGCACCGCACCGCAGCACTGAACAACAAGCCCGTCCTACCCCCAACGGTTGTCGACCAGATCCGTTTATGGCAACTCGAGAACGAGCGCATGAAGACGACGAGCGGCTTCTTGTTCAAGGACTTCGAGGATCACAAGGAGTACATGGCCGTCGCTGGCTTTGCTGAGGAGGTGGGCGTTTTAGTCTGGCGGAACGACGTCAAGGGAATGTTCTTTGCGAGCAAGCACGAGCAGATTCGTGACTATCTACGTATTCGCAAGAAGGCCGAGTAGAGAAATGTATCAGAAAAAAAGCAGAGATTTATACACGATGGGAGGTTCGGGGGCGATCAACAGCATTGGAGTTTATGGCGTTGGTATGGAGATCTAGAATGAACTCTCCAAGATTGCATTTCTAGGATTAAGGCACCACATAAAAAAGGAGGGAGAATTGGTACACAACAGTATGACTTTTGGGTTGTCATGCCAGTATTTCATTGGGTCAGGTTAGTGTAAGTAAACCACTAGACTGTCAATCTCCAAGCATTCATAATAGCTGCAGTTTGAAGTCATCAAGTGAAACATACCCGTAGCATAGAACAGCCATTCATCACGCACACAACACATTCCAATGTAGAACCCAATAAGGTCATTATTAATTGGCCCTTCTGCCAGGTGAGAGCGTCTTGTGCACTCTACAATGTCTATGTCTACTTATTGATACAGCCCCCCGGCTATCCCGTCCCCCATGCCCCCTGAACTCGTCCAAGGCACATATTTCATCCACTAGCTATCAAACAAACGCATACACACCCCAACTCCTCGCAAATAATAACAAACGAGTCAATGAAAAAACAAACCAAAACGCCTAATGCCGGCTCAATCCTTCCCACATTGGATGATAAACCACATGCATGTCTCGCGACAATTCCCTCTTTAGTCCAAACAAAACAAGACCCGTAAACAGACAAGCAGGCTGATTCAACATTCAAGTCGTACTCCAACATCAACTATTCAGTGGATGGTCAACCTCTTCTTGCGTCCTGCGACAGTCGCACCGGGGAGAGCGCTGGCCTTCCTCGCTCCCTGTACATTCGGAGCTTCACGCATTGCAGACAAGACTCGTCTGTCGTTCTTCCGAGGTATGTTGCTCAGAATCTTTTCCATGAGGGTTTGATCTTCCATTCGGCCTCCTTTGGGAAGCAATCCGGGCTTCCGCATCCGACGGGCGTATGTTTGCTGCCAATCGCGCAAGGAGCGACGTGCCTCATTCGTCGAGCAGAGACAGTCAAGGTGTCGGAAAATTCGAATACATCGAGCGTCTTCATCATCCTCGAGAGATTCTTCTGGCTTTGAGGACGTCAAAGCAGTCAGCGCTGATGTGGTGGTAGAGTGTGAAAGGTGAGTTGGCCGAAAGTTGGCAGCAGCACGGTCAGGCTTGATGGCTTGTTTCTGGGGTGGCTCAGAAGGAGGCACAAAGGGCAAAGCTGCCATGTCTTTCTCAAATTCCTCGGCCGAGAAACGATCGTTCAGGGAAACGAAGCGACCAGACCAGTACTCTGATGGCTGCGCTGAGCTAACCTTTCGAGGATCAGGGGGTTCTTGGTTCTCGAGAGTGCTTGAACCGCTGGATCGACGGGAGAGGGACGTCAACGAGGGTCGTGGTAGACGAAGACGTGAAGAGCTCGAGGAGAAGATTTTAATCGACATTGACGAGGATGAAGATACTTGACGAGATTGATCGCCCCGAATGTTGGCAGGCCTTGTGTTGAGCGACGGTTTGGAGATGGAGTTCTTGAGCTCGCTCAGAGCATTCATGGTTCGAGACTTGGGAAGGCGACTCTTTGCCGGCTTGGGGTTCTCTTTCAGGGGAGGCGAGTCCTCGTGGCCCGGAGGGACATTCTCATCCTGGACGATCGTCTCGAGACTCGGGAAACCGGTATAGCTCGAACTTGTCATCAACGATCCATTGGAAGTCTGTCTCAGAGACACGAGACTTGGAGGAGAGTTCTTCGACGAAGGGATTCTGGATGTCCTCGTGGCGTTGAATGCCGACTTGGCAACCGTTGGGGGACTGGTCAGGGACCCGTGCTCCGAGAAGCCGGCCGAGATGCGTCTCGCAGCCTTTTTCGCTTCGACGTCGTCATTGTCGCAGAATATTTCGTCAGAGGTGCAATCTTTGATGCCGGGGACGATCATAAAGCTCTCGCTGCGAGTGAGATCGGGACCGCGGGAGTTCTTGATGGGACCAATTGGTGCTGAAATGGTCGGACGCTTCTTCTTGACTCTAACCAGGACCTTGGCTGGAGTTGACAGTCTTGGTCGAGATGCCATTCTGCTCTCTAGTCCAGCTCGAAAGGACTCCATGGCGTTGGATGTGGAATGTCGGGTCAAATCTGTGACAATCTAGCTGAGGTGCAGTTGCGACACGGCACTGAGACGATCTCTCAGTTGTCGAGAAACCCGATCAACAAGCAAAAGCAGCCGTCTCAACTAATCAAAGACCAGAAAGCCTCCAACACGAACCAACACAGGAAGCGCACCCAAAACAGTGCCACCAACAACGAGGAGCAGCCTCGAGGCCATCCGCATGCGGCCACCCAACTCGGCAACGTCTCGGCGCTGTTTCCGTAAACGTCTCTCGCTCGGCGCAGCAGTGCTAACAATTCTCGGACCGATCCGAAAAATGAGGTCCAAGGTCAGGCAGGCGATTGCGACCGAAGAGTGTTCAATGCAGCGGCGGATATGGTCGGTCAAGTTCTAGTTGAGCTTCGGTTTGTGAGGGGCGTTGACCATGATGCTCGAGAGCATCTACAAGTCGTGAATCGGGGGGTTTGTCGTGATGGGCAAGGATGGAATATTTTTAATGTTTTTTCTGGAGATTTTTTTTTTTTTCGGTCATGCTTTGGTTTTTGTTATTGTTTGTTTTGTTGTTGTTGATGGTTGGCAGTGCAAGATCCATTGGTTTGCCAGCTGGCGGACACTCAAAAACGGTCCCAGCACCGAAAAAAAAATGAGGAAGGAGCAACAAATAGCGTCTCCTTCTTGCTTTCTCATTTCATTTCTACCTATCAGATTTCTATCCGTCGTTTCCATCGTCATCCATGATAAAAACAATCGTTGCCTCGTTAATTTCCGTGATAACCTCTACTTCGAGTGCAGGCTCGCCATGTCTATCACCCGCCACCCGAACCGACTCTAATGAATCCATTTTACATCCGACCATTGGTCTCCCCGTTGACTGCATTGCTGTTGCACGCCTCGTCATCCCATCCATCTATCGTGAACTCAAACTTGAGATCGCCTTCACCGCGAGGCACAGCGTGGCCGTTGCCGTCCCAGAGCGCCCTCTCAACCATCGTCACCTTGCCTTCCCAGTCGACCAACACCACCGTCTGCCTCTGCGTTCCGTACATTCCCGTTTCGAAGCCCATGATGGTGCTGGTGGAGGGATCAGGTCGGCCTTCGACCATGAGCTCCTCTGCTGCCACTTGGTCGTCAGACGCCCAGTCGCCGGCTCCCTTTGACATGGCCTCTTCCATCGCTTTCCGATGTTTTTCGTCGCCGATCAGTGGGATAAAGATGCTCTGTTTGAGTTGGCTGATGTACTCGACGAGACCGGCATTCTCATCCTGCGGCAGCGTGTCGTTGTCAAGAATGTTAAAGAGACTGGCGACAAAGTCATCCTCGCTTGATCCCTTGGAGACGGCTTCATCAATAGCTTCCCGCAGCATTCTCTTGCCGTCGGCAATCTTGGGCCACTCATCCCGCTTCCCTGTGTCGTCAAAAGCCGTGTTGCTCAAGCCCCAGATCTCACCACGCTCCTTGCCCACAATGGGCACCTCCTCGACGTTACCCGCGCGGTTACTAACGATGGCAATGCCCTGACTCTTCTTCCTCAGCTTTCCACATACCATAGAAAAGCCTCCGACGCCCTTGACGCCGTCGTCCTTGACCAGATTGTGGACGCTGTCCTTGATGCTCTCCTCAGGTGGGGCTCCCAACCAGGCGGTAACCATACCGCCTCGGCTCTTGACGGCATGAATGGGATGCTTCACATCCTCAACGTTGGTCTCGCGATAGTTGGTAAGAACAGCCAAGAGCCCATCCTTGGTGATTCCCATCCAAGTTCCCTTTTCAGCTCGCTGAAGGTCTCGCGCAGACAAGACGGGACGACCAGACGTGGCGTGGGTCCACCAGCTTGGCCGTGAAGTTGGGCGGAGGATGTACTCATCCCGATTGTCGATTGCGATCAGCGCATAATCAGGATGCGCGGTAGTGAATAGAACGATGCACATGATTTCCGGTTTGCGGTCTGCCTAATCCAGACGTATTGTATGTAGTTCCTTTGGTGTTTGCTTTTTTGGTTGTTTCCTTAATGTTCGGGTCCTCGGCTATGTTGTAAAAGTGACGTTCTGTTAACCTTTTGACGAATGTGGCGATCAGGCACCTGACACAGTGGGGACTTTGTGCTCTTTTAAAGATGATGACCCCCAAAGAAATCAGCCTTATTCATGCCTTGTATTAGGTCTAGACCGGAGGAGACGAGTTAAAACACGAGATTCTCTCTATCGACCCATGTACTACGTAGCATCATTCAAAAGAACATGTTGTTTCGGATCGAGCGAGAGCGGCGACCGGGACCTCGGCACCTACGCTTTTTTCTGTCAGACTGACATGGCTTTCGTGTTCTGGTATGGCCGATAAAATGCATGATCTGATGTTACAATCCGGCTTCGGGCGGCTTCCGGGGGGCTTCCACATGTTGCGGGGGACGGTGTGGGATTGCCGCGCCACTACGGTTGCGCTTTGGGGATGGTGGGCAAAAGGTGGGAACGACGGATGTTGATGATGAACACTGGCTCATGTTTCTATAGATGAGCGAGTAGACGAGGGAATGATTTTGTGGGCGATGCTGGTTATCGGGAAGATTCATTTGGAGATAGAACGGCAAGTGAAATCTCAGAAACTCCATGATTCTAGTCCTCATGATGGTGCATGCTCTCAGTCTAATGTACGGTCGCACATCAGGAACACTTCACCAAAGTGCAATCCTCCTCCCACCACGTCCCTACCTGCATATTCAACAGCCCAACTAGGTAAAAAAGATTAAAAGATGTCCAACTAGAGGAACTTCGTATACAATCTACCTATTCCAGACACCATCCATAACAGTAAGTTGCCTATATGGGGTGCCAGGCTGCCACTTGAGGACTTGTAAAAACAAGATTCCATGTCGGCGGCTTGCAAAAGCTTCGAGAGCTTGTAAAGAAGCAGAGCATCATTAAATTGAAAACAATTCCTTCATTTTAATCAAGTGCTCTTATTTCCTGGCGTGTATTGATAAGTGCTTTTTGGCTGCTCAAGGGGCTGCCGTTTTTGAGCTGGGATCTGATGGTGAGCGGGAGGGAATTTCAAACGCGTGAAGCATCATGACGAAGAGGACCCGACTGAATTTGACGCGTTAGAGCATCTAAGATACTGAATTTCTCTTAAAGACATGAGAATTTCGCATTTTATACTGACCAACGCGGCCTCCTGGTAATAACCATCCAGGTGTGTTAGATACTGTCACAGACCTGCTGTAAAGTGGAAGCAGTCCAGGTAGGATTTACGAACAAAAAGAAAGCCGTCTCGAAAGAGCATATAAGAGCGTTCCCGGTAAGGTTAGATAAGAGGGAAGATCAAAACTAACCCCAAACTTTTGCAGTCCTTAGGAGAAGAAAGGCCGGCTACCAATATAGAGGTCACAGATGAAAGTCGAGGCAAGGCACAGTGCAATGAGAAGATGAGACTCGGGAAAAAGAAGAATAAAATTTGATAGAAAACTAATTAACTAATCAACGCAGAAAGAATAACCAATAACCAATGCGTTTTCCGTCACTAACATCCCAGAAATCAACCTCCACTCGAAATCAGGAACACAGCCAAGAGTGAAGACAAAAGTAAAACCAAGAACAAAACCAAGAACTTTTTCATCGAGTGGAATCATCATCACTCGGAACCAACACCAAAACTTTTAAACTCCCCAATGCCCGAAATGGCAAAAACCTTTAGACCCCAACACCCAAAACACCCACAAGAGAAAACCGAGACCACAAACTCCAAGGTCTATCCCCTTATTGAGGAGGGTCAAGAGCAGGGTGACGACGAGGTCGAGGAACAGCCCGGCCATACGGCTTGTGGCTGCAAGCACGGTGACCCTTGAGGCAGGCCAGACAAGCATACGTGTTCATGTTCACGTTGGTTGGGTCTATGCTGACCATGCAGGCCTTGCCGGTACCTGCGCAACCTTTGCAAGGCTGGAGAGCTGCCTCGGAGCCTCCCTCCGCAAGGATGTGTGTCTTGCGGTGGTCTGCAATGCTCTTCGAGGAGAAGATCATTGTGCAGCCAGACATACCGCACTGGACCTTTCGGGGGGGGTCTCGTTG
>NKCJ01000207.1:0-65588 GCA_003947015.1 Fusarium sp. AF-6
AGATGTATAAAAGAGACAGATCTTATACCGATCTAGCGAGGATGCCTTGAACAGATGGGACACGTCATCCATCAACGCTCTGAACCATCAAGTAATATTGGAGGCAATAACACTTCCACGGACTAAGGGCCCATTCCTCGAGACAATTCCCGAAGCTCCCGCAGGAATTGAAACGCTTAGCCCCGACAACGACAAAATACCGCTCGGCGCCGCCAGGATCCAAGTGCCAAGCCGGAGTTACAACCCTACGCTGTCCAGACGGAAACAACTGGGCCTTCAGTTGTCGATGGACGAGCTCGATATCCACCCGGTCCTGAGATCCAACTGTTAACAATCCAGGGGCGGTGTAAGGCTTGGTCGGCAAGGCTTAAAATGTCAAGGGCAAGGATCATAAATCTTGTGAATGGATTCGTCTAGGGTAGAGGGCAGATTGAATGGGTCTGTTTGTGTTACGCTCTGGTTAAGAATAATATATTAAAAATGTGTGTTCAATGTAATTACAGTCCAGCTCTTAATAGCATAAGTGAGCTGAAAGACACAGGGAGTACACTGAGCCGCCATGAAGCACGTAATTGCTTATATTTATATCAAGTAAGATGCCTGCTCTTTTCTAATATTTATTCCGAATAAACTTCCATTTTCGGCAAACCCTTTACCTCCTCCCGTGACCGTGCTTGAAACTGGTCCTTCACGAACCAAGGAAACACAAGGTGTACCCATCTGTACAGAAGTTGTATCATGGTGCGCATCGAGTCCGTCAGAGATCGATACTCGTCGAGCGTCTTTACATCTTCCAGCGCTGTGGTGTATAGTTTCCCTACATCCCTGGTCCTCGTGAGGCCCAAGTCCGCCAAGAAATCGAAGTGGTTGAAGGTCTCAGTTAGGAACTCGCGCGTCTGACGTACCATGAGTGTGGTAGTCATTTCTGGGTAACTGGATACGGCAAGAAGACGAGAGAAAACGTGTGGCCCTAATGTAGACAAAAATCCCTGAAGGAATACAAATGTCTGATAAGGACTACTTTCTCCACCAGCTCTGCTATGCACGGCGCCTAACCGGATCAGTTTGATGTCATCTGGTTCTTCTGGAAGCCTGAGCTGAACGATTTCCGCATCGATGACGGCTTTAGCTGCCTTCCAACTCGTCGCAGCGTTATCTTCATAGCCTGGTATCGATGCTGTTTCTCTCTGGAAAGGGACTCGAGAGCCGTGGGTCCCAGGTAAAGCCACTGTAACTGGTACGATCTTTGGAACCTTGCAGCTAATGTTCTGCTCGAATACTACCTTCCCTAGCTGGACGAGCCTGGGTAAATCCTCCTCAAGTACTTGCGCAAACTGGTTGACCAGTGTTCTCTCAGTGACAACGCCATAGCACAAGCAAATGGACTGGCTTGTAGTGTTGAAATAGACAACTCCAGGGCTTCGTGGAACCATGTTCTTCGCCTTGAGGGAAATGCTCGGAGCGGGCATGTAGATTGTTTCTCCAGCGACAACAACATGGAGGAGAAAGCTTTCCCAGGGGAGAATGCCTAGCATGCCGTCAACGATGTCTGGGTTTTCCTCGTGGAGTAGCCTCATCCTGAAGGAAAGCTTTGGTCCTGGACCTCGCACCTCGAGGATCTTTTCTTCGTCCATGGTGGCAGAGTTGGGATCTGGTTAGGTTGCCCAGAGACAATGAGAGATAAATGGTTGATATTGAAGCGACGGTTTGTCAACAAAGATCTCGGGAAACATTTGACGGTGAGAATCGGGACAAGACCATCGAACAGGGCCGATACTCTCGATAATAAACGCTTCCATCTTGCATTTAGAAATATGGTTATCAATCAAATGATAGCTATTCAACTCCGAGATCATCAAGTGGCCTGCCGTTATCAGTATGTGGAGCAGCTGTCAAGCGAGATGTTGTCGGAGATCCTGTCTCCAGAAGAGGCAACGGAGATACAAGGGCCAAACTTGCCTTTCTAAGCCTAGCACTTCAACCCTGCATGGCTAGGGCTTGCCGGATATGACAGGCTTTTAGCGATCCCCTCATCGCCTGGCTGTCGGTCTAAACAGAGCCGAGGTCGAGAGGTTGAGACATGGTTGGTTGAACGTACCAGTGCGGTAGCATCTGAGAATGTGAGCCAGTTGCTATTTCGCAATCTAGGGTCATGTTGATAACTCCTAAGCCGAAGGCCGGGTATCGGCAACATCATCCTACGACAATCATTCGCCTGGAATGGAAGAATGCATCTGTTCTAAGGAGAGAAACTGTGCTATGTAACGCCTGTTTTCTGATGATCCTTCTTCACATGCTCGGCCGGTGAACAGCAGCTGTTGATCACAACTTGGCGCTGTCAAGTGCATATTATGTTCCTCTGACCATCATTGTCGAGGCTCTCTAGAAGGGAGCAACAGAGAGACGGAAGCTATGGACGAAAAGATTTCATAGAGTAAAAACAATCAACTCATTTCTATTGTATTCAAGAAATCCAACTCGTTTGCTCAGGGCGTCATCACTTGCAATCCATCTGAAACAACTGCCCGTTACTCTGGAACACCCCAACCGCCTCCACCGGGGGTATTAATCTGCATCCTCTCTCCAGGCCTCAAGTTCACAACAGCCTGTCCACCCAAACTGATCTTGTCCATACCGCCCTTGCTGTTGTGCCTAAAGACAAAGTTCTGGCCACAGCTACCGGGATTGCCACCTTCCATTCCATAAGGGGGGAATGTCCGCCGCTCGCTCAGGATGCTAGACTTGAGCGGAATTCTTGCCTCGATTTCTCGCAAGACACCATCGCCACCGTTCCACTTGCCCCGGCCGCCGGTACCACGCCGAACTTCGTGGCGGCGGACGATAACGGGGGTTCGTTTCTCGATGACCTCAGCGTCAGTCATGCGTGTGTTGGTAGAGTGCACGTGGACGGCTGATTCGCCGTGCCAACCTGGGCCAGCTCCGGTGCCGCCGCCGATGGACTCGCCGTAGTTCCAACCCGCCTTGATCTCGCCTGTATCAGGGTCTCGGCCACCCATGCCCCAACCGAAGCTACTCGCGCAGCCTTGGAAGGCGGCGACGCAGTGGAAAGCTCGGAGGATGGTGTCAATGACACGCTGGCTGGCGAGGGTGCTGCCACAGATGGCGACCGAGGGCTGAGGGTTTAGAACCGAGCCCTTTGGCACCCTGATCTCAACAGGGGTTAGGCATCCCTGATTGAGGGGAATCTCGATGTCAATGAGACATCGGAGACAGTAGATGACTGCCGAATGGGCGATCGAGATCGGGCAGTTGATGTTACCCCAGCCTTGCGGACCTGTACCGTCAAAATCGAACACGGCCGAGCCAGTCTCGGGGTTGATGATGATCTTGAGCTTGATCTGAGTACCGTTGTCGAAGAAGTCGGTTGCTTCCAGGCCCTCGGGGTGGTCCTTGGCGACTTTTCGTAGGAACTCCCGGACAGCGACTTCCGAGTTCTTCTGGATACCAGCCATGTACTTGTGGACGATGGGCAAGGAGAATTCTTCGCAGAGTCTGTGTAGGAGTATGGTGCCTCGTTGGTTGGCTGATGTCTGGGCCTTGAGATCCGAAAGATTATCCTGGATACGGCGTGTTGGGCTGCATCCGGGGAAACTGCCGGCGAGATTGAAGGCCTCGCGAACCTCCTCCTCGAGGAATCTGCCCTGGCTGACAATCTTCATGGCTGGGACGTTGAGACCCTCCTCCCACAACTCCTTGGAGTCTGGCATCATGGATGTGATGCCCTTGCCGCCTGCACGAAATGTCATCAGTCACGGTCCATACGAGACAGTACAGGGGAATAACACGTACCAATATCGGTATGATGACCTCGACTGGCAGTGTAGAAAGCAATCTCGTTGTTGATAAAGACTGGAGTCACGACCGTCACGTCAGGAAGATGAGTGCCACCCCACTCGGGGTGGTTGGTCATGAGGACATCACCATCATGCAGTCTACCCTCCCAGAATTTATGCTGTGCTTGGATGGCCATCTGCATGCTCCCAAGATGGATAGGAATATGCGGCGCATTAGCCACGAGCTTTCCATCAGGAGAAAATAGAGCACAGGAGAAGTCTAATCTTTCCCTGATGCTAGTTGAGATGGAGGTTCGCTGCAATGTATTACCCATTTGCTCTGCAATAGACATGAAGCGGTGGGCAAAGACGGACAGCTGAATCGGGCTGAAGTCATCGTCGGCTTTCTCTCGCTCGGCCGTTGCTTGGTCGTGTGCCGTCTTCTCCAGGACAACGTGCTCGGGTAGCACATATGCTGTGAAATCCGGTTCAATGACAATGGTCTGAGTTGCGTCGAGGATTAGGGCCGGGCCGCTAATGACACTGCCCTTCTCGATTTCTTCCAGTCGGTAGATACCGGCATCCATCCAGGCTCGGCCACAGTAGATCTGCTGTGTCTTTGTAGGCGTGCTTGTCTTGGGGTTAGCCTTGGTCTTGTCCAAGGCGCGGGTCGGGGGCTTTGTCTCGGAGGCCGCTCCGGCGTTACCAGTGCCGCGAACATGGATCGAGTCGATGATGATGTCACGATCCAGAACAAAGGCGAACTCTCGCATGTGCTCGCTAACAAAGGCTGCCCCATAGTCCTCGTCGTCCGGACGAAGGATGGCAAGGTTCGTGTCTGTGCCAAAGTAACGCAAGCTGAGGGACTCGTCGTACTGGATGGACTTGTTGCTGGCGCCCTGTGCCACGAGCTCGTCATGGACCTTCTGCTTCAGGTGTGCGATGCGTTCGCGGATGCGAGGTAGCTCAGAGAGGGAGAATTGTCCGGCGAATGGCTCAGATGAGTCAAACTGGAGTTGGGCTTGTGAGATACCGTAGGCTGACAAGAGAGAAGACCACTTGTGGATGAGAATGCGATGGATACCGAGCTTGTTTGCGATGGAACAGGCATGCTCTATAGGTTTAAAGTAAGTAGATGAACAAGCTTCCCATATTAAGGGGAACTTACGGCCTCCTGCTCCACCAAAACTGACCAGGCTGTGCTTCTCGGGCGCGTAACCTCGTGCTTCTAGAAAGGTGTAAGTAAGCATGATTTGGGCAATAGAATGGTATGACTTGCCTGTGGCATTCCGAATAGGACGACTCATGGTTTCGTTAGCTACATCGAGGAACCCGGACGCCACCTCTTCCGGAGTCAAGTTTTGACCCGTCTGCTCGTTGAAGTCGTCTGTGATTTCCCTGAACTTCACCTTGACCACCTCCATATCTAGAGGCTGCTTGGCGTCTTTGCCAAAGACAGCAGGGAAAGCAGAGATGTCTAGCCTTCCCAGGAAGAGGTTTGCATCAGTAACGGTCAAGGGTCCCCCATTGCGATAGCAAGCTGGCCCGGGGAAAGCGCCTGCGCTCTCAGGGCCGACAACAAGTAAGCCATTCCGAGCAAATAAGATGGAGCCACCACCGGCAGCTACAGTCTGGATGTTGAGCATGGGGACGTTAAGAGTGCGATCAGCAATATGCGACTCCATGAGGAAGTCATATTTGCCGTCGTAACGGCAAACGTCAGTGCTCGTGCCTCCCATGTCGAAACCAATGAGGGGGTTAAATCCATCGTAGCATGATTTGACGATGCCCACGACGCCTCCGGCCGGTCCACTCAAGAGGGCTTCGTTGCCCTTGAACTTGGACGATTCCTTGAGACCGCCGTCTGAACACATAAACTCCAGTCGCTGGGGGAGCTTATCGAAGCCAGACTCAAAGTCTTGAACATACTGACGGACCACAGGGTAGAGGTATGCCTCGGAGCAGACTGATGTGCTCCGGCGGAGGTACTTGATCGTTGGGCTCGTCTCGTTAGAGGTGGAGACGTATTTGAAGCCAACCTCTCGGGCGATGGAGGCAACGGCCTGTTCGTGATCCGGGTACAAGTAAGAGTGCAAAAATGAAATGGCTATGGATTCATATCCGTCATCATGAAGAGCCTGGAGCTGTTGCCGAACTTTGTCGGTCTCGATTTCCTTTAGAACGCGAATGATCTCGCCGCTGGCTGTGCGAACTAATTGAGGGTCGGTGATGGCGGCGTTCTTGTCCGTGGGGTACGGGTTCAAGTCGTAATCCTCGATAGTGATGCGCTCGTCGATCTCAATGACCTTGTCATGGAGAGCCTTGGCCTTTTCAACTTGAAGTGCGAACAGCTTGGGTCGGGTCTGGTCTCCGATGACACAGACATCCTTGAAGCCTGTGGGTGGTTAGTCCGATACTTTGGGTCTTCATTCTGCTGTCTCTAAGGGAAAATAGATGCTCACCTTTAGTAGTAGCAAACGCAAACTTAACACCTTTATGCTCGAGAAGGGCATTGGTTGCGATGGTTGTGCCGATTCGGCAGGACGCTATAGGCAAGGCTAAGGTTAGCTTCCACCAATTGCTTCAAATCGATGACCAGGGGAACCATACCGACTCTGGAAGCGTCGAGCTTGGCGCCCACAGGGATCTGTCGTCCCTCGACCACCTCAAGAACCCGCCGAATAGCCTCAGCTGGAGCATCGGCGTAGTGAGCTGGGTTGACCGAGAGGAGCTTGAAGATAAGTGTCTCGCGGCCTTCGACCTCAGCGATTACATCGCAAAAGGTGCCGCCACGGTCGATGGAGATCTTGATATCAGCAGGACGCGCACCCATCTCATCTGGGGTTCCAATGTAAGGCGCCATGGTGGTGCTTCCTTTCACTTGTAACTGTTTACTGTCGGTATTACAAGAGGGAATATCGTTGAGCTCATGAGAGACTGACCCAAAGAGAGTGAGGGCTCAACGTTGTCAATTGAAGATGCAAGTTTAATATTATTAATGCTCTGTGGCATGTACCATCTCAGTTCCCGATATCACCGATGGCATCACCTTCGACCGACGCAGCGGCCGAATCGGGCAAGTCTTGGGCCGCCCCGGTTCGTCCCAAAGAGGCAAGTTGTGCTGACTCGCGGAACTTTCCTATTTGGGTAAGCGGCGATAGAGAGGAACCATTCGTCTTATCTGCGTCTGTCGTCAACCCTGTCACGAGAACGGCAACCGGGGTTTTCGGTCTTCGAAGCTAAAAATCCTCCTCATTCGGAGGCATCTAGGCGAGGAGGGGGTTGTAGGGGATGCTGGTCTGGATGCGCCAACTTCGATGAGGGGAGCCAATCTCAGACCAGACGACCACGTACCACCTGAGCTCTGCGTCAACGATAACCGAAGATCAGATACAACATCTGTAGTCGACCCTAAAGTTCATCTCTTATCAGTATGTTGCCAGCTTGATGGGATTGAATCGCCTTCAAAAGGGCATGGCTGATCCCCTCAGAGTCTCTCCACCTCTTCACCTCCCTTCATACATGGGACATAACTACCTGGACTCAAGTTTTCAGCCCAATATCCTTTACCAAGTTGGTTGAACTTGCACTTCACCATGGCTACCACCACCACTAATCGGCCATCCATTGACAAGGACAATTTCGAGACGGCATCTGGGGGCGGCACACCCCGTGATGAGGAAGTAGTCCCCGATGGCGAATACAGCCAGGAGAGGAAGAGGACATTGCGATACAAGATCCTTCGCGTCCTCTGGGACTCTCTCGACAAGTCGCCTGAGGAACGCAAGTTCATCAACAAGGCCGACTGGTGGATCATGTCGTACATCTGCGTCGCTTACTTTGTCAAGTATCTTGACCAGACCAACGTAAGTTTCAGCATTATTGGTGCAATCCAGAAATTGAACCCCCCGAAACTGACAAACTTGCCTCGTAGGTCGTCAACGCGTATGTTTCCGGCATGAAGGAAGACCTCGACATGAAAGGCAACGACTACAATCTGCTTCAGACCATGTTTACTGTCGGCTACGTCCTGGGCAACCTGCCATCGCAACTGATGATGACCAAGATCCGGCCATCCATCTGGCTGCCGTCGTTGGAGCTGATCTGGGGTATTCTGGTCATGGCCATGGCAGCCGCTAAGAATGTTGAAACTCTCTATGTCCTCCGCTTCTTCATCGGCCTCCTCGAAGCCTCCGCTTACCCAGGTATCCTGACCCTTCTTGGAAACTGGTACACACCGCAGGAGCTGGGCAAGCGGTCCTGCATCTTCATCTCGAGTGCATTTGTCTCGCAGATGTTCTCAGGCTACCTCCAGGCAGCCCTCTATAGTGGCATGGATGGTAAACATGGCCTGCGGGCGTGGCAGTGGCTCTTTATCTTTGACGGCATCATCGGAATCCCCGTTTGCATTTATGGCTTCTTTGCCGTACCAGACAGCCCGGCCAATAGTCGAGCAAGGTGGCTCAAGCCGGAAGAGAAGGCGATTGCTATCGCGCGCATGGAGAGGGTCGGTCGCAAGCCCCCGGGCAAGTTGACCTGGTCTGTTTTCCGCGATATTGCCACTTCCTGGCCTGTCTACCTCTTTAGCATAATCTTTGCCGCGCAGCTGCTTGACGTCCGCATCTGCAACTATTTCACCATCTACCTGAAGAGCACTGGAAGGTACACGGTCGAGCAGGTCAATGTCATCCCAACGGGCGGTTTCGCTATACAGGTCGTCACGACTCTGTTCTACGCGTGGCTCGCTGATGGCATCAGACGACGAGAACCTTCCATTTACATCGCCTCAACCATCTCGCTTGTGGGCTGTATCATCCTCTCAATCTATCCTGAGCATAACCATGCCGCCATGATGGCTGGTTGGTTCCTCGCCTATGGAGAGGCTGGTGCCTCGGCGCTCATCATGACCATGATCAACGAGCTTCTCTCGTTTTCTACCGAGCAGCGGCTCGTAGTCATCGGCATTGTCGAGACATTTGGCTTTACCATGAATGCTTGGGTTATCCTCTTGACATACAATAGCGGCGAGGCGCCGAAGTTTAAGATTGGCTATGAAATGGCTGCTATGTTCTTTGCTATCGAGATTGTCGCACTTGCGGCTATCTGGTACTGTACTCGACGATGGAGGCCAGGCCCCAAGGCTTAGGAGGCCCTGATGTACTTTTGAAGCTGGATCCTTTGTCGTAGTTGCTGCTGTTGATCACGCCCCCAACAGAAGGCATCGTCTGTTACGACCCAAGAAGACAGCATCTCGGGGTCGAGGCGCTGTTTTTATTTATTTATTTCTATTACAAGCTCTAACTTCTCCTACCCTTCCTTGTTCTCCTGGTGTTTGGAGTGGCTATCCAAGAGAACTACTGAGCTGTAAACAAGAGCTATTGTATCTATCTATCTCTATTACTGAATCTCTTGACGGTCAGGCCTCCTATTCAAGTGTTCCGACTGTCATCGCCCCTTACCCTACACCTTTTGGTCACACACGTGTGTCGACTTTTAAGTGATACATTGTAAAGATATTGTAACCTTTAAAAATTCATATTTAATCTCACTTACATAGATATCTTAGGCAGCTTAAAAAGCCGCGTTTCTTCCATACGAAATGATACGTTCCAAGCCCTCGGGTCATGGTCAAGACTACCCCATGCTAGCAAAAGCCATCAGGGAATCGGTCAGCTGGGCGACGAGACTGGCAATTTGCGGGATTGTCTTGGCGAAGTGGGCAAGATAACACGGCCCCATATCCTTATCGCCGGGTGGAGACAAAGATTAAGGGTGTCTGGGGGCGGGGGGTCTTTACTTAGCTTGCCCTCCCTTTCCTCTGCCACTTGTTGCCTTCTCTTGTCTTTGTGCTTCCAGCCCAGCATCTCTCATGAGCCCATGCAATGGAAACGCACATGAGCCGATTCCGGGTAAAGCTAACTAAGCCGAGTACCTCTGGAACGACGAGAGGCTCTAATCCTATTCGGCGGAGAACATCGTGCGACAGATGTCGACGGCTAAAGAAGGAATGCAGTAGGACACTGCCACATTGCTCGGCATGTGCAAAAGCCCGCCTTGTATGCTCATTGAGATACGCCACGACCGTTGACGCGGGTGTCGTGAGCCAAAGCAAGCCTACTGAAAGACGCGACCTGGACGCTCGGTTGGCCTGGATGGAGGAGTTGATAAGCCAGGGAAATCTGCTTCCGCATGGAACGACTCTGGATCAAGTCACCACTGGCACTGACCTCTCCGACATTCTCAACAAAGCATCGCCGCCGGCATCCGCATCCACTGATCAGCTGGCTGCTGACGAGGCGTGTATGGTCGACGACGCCCAAGAAGAGGACCAGGACGAGGGACCAGAGACGGAGCACGAAGGAGAGCAAGATTATACTGCTGCAGTCACTGGCTCGGTCTCTGCTCATTCCGACCAGAATGGTGACCGGTCTGTGGATATAGGAGAAGGCTACAGTCTTCTGCCGACCGCGTCGGAATCACAACAGGACGCTCAAACATACCATCACGATCCCAACTCGGACGCCTCCCAATCCAGCCCATTACAGGCCACAGGAAACTATCTACAAGGCCAATCGCCAAACTCACGACGTCGAACAGCCCGCACCTACGTGGACGCCTACTTTCGCGACATCAATCGCGCCTATCCCTTTGTCGACAGGGAAAAAGTTCTCTCCGCCCTCAAGGCTATGAGTGACATGGTCATGCCTCCTGCTCCCGATGATGATGTTGACGTTGTGGTTCTGTACTTGGTCATGGCCATCGGCTGTACCACACTCCAGCGCACTGAGGCACAGGGCGTAGACCCCTGCTTCGTCGTCGACTACAAAGAGCTGATGTACCGATGCATGATGCAGGAGAGCATCGACTCGGTCCAAGTGCTTCTCCTTCTCGCTATATGCTCGCTCTTTGATCCTTGGTGCATCCCTACTGTGTCTCTCGTCGACCTCCTCGCCCGCCAAGCTGTCCGGTTGGGCCTCACACGACGACACACGGCAGACAGAGGTAGTAGTTTGCTCCCTGCAGAGGCCGAGCGCAATCACAGACTGTTCTGGAGCATTTACGCCCTGGATCGCACCATTTCTGTGTCGACCGGCATACCGCCAGCTCTGGACAGCACTAATATGGACGTCCCCCTACCGTGCATCACGGTTGACGAGTTTGCCTCGCCCGACCGGCTGGAATTTACCCACACCCTACAAGTATCTCGCCACATCATCCAGCTTCGCATTCTAGAGGACAGAGTCCTGCACGAAGTGCATCTCCGAGACCGCAAGTCCACGGCTAACTTGACGCGAGATGATCGCCGTTCGATCGCCTCTGACTTACGGACTGCCATTGAGAATTGGTATAGCAACGGTTGTCTTCTTCAGTCGGCTGAAACCGACGACTCAGTCCACATCCATATCCGCATATCCTGGCTCGCATCACGTTACTATAATCTACTACTACTCCTTTACTACCCCTCCCACTTCAACCCCCCCTCCATGTCACTACTCTCCCAGTCTGAGCTCGTCTCACTCGCCCAGAAGCATATCCAGGCCGTTTCCATCCGTTTCCATCAGCGCCAACTACCACTCAACCATCTCACGCTCTGCAGATTGTTCCCTGTCTGCATCATCTTTATGCGTGCCAGTCTCGGGCTCGGGTCAGAGGAACCCATCCTGGCACGGAATGAGATTTCTACATGTGCCGATATTCTCGAATCATTTCCAGAGAAATGGACACTAGCACGTCGTGCTGCCGCAGTTGTGCGGCAGCTTCTGTCACCAATTGCATCTGCTGCTGATGATATCTCGCCATCGAATGCCCGGGGCCGCACGAGAGGCTTATCTACTGGTGGTCACTCTCACAACCACTCTCTGAGCGATTCAGGCAGGGCATGGCGCTTCGCGATTAAGACCAGCCTCGTGGAGCTTGAAGAACAAGTTCTGGGGAGAGGGAGCGTGTTCCGGAGCTCATATGAGCTGTGGGAAGAGGCTACTATCGCCAGGCAATCCCAGTCGTCTACGGCAGATTTCTCATCAAGCTGGTCAGACGGCGCGACTGCGTCCAATGGGCCCACAGGCATTACACCTGGCTGGGGTGGATGGATCATGGGTGATCCTGCTGGCATATCACTGGGGACAGATGCATCTGGACTTGTATTACCAAACTTGAACTTAGCTGGGGGCTTTTCTATTTATGACCTGATATAACTCGGGAAGTCATTGATAGCAGCCTATTATTGAAGTCAGCTTATAATGGCTTCCATGTAAACGTGGCTTCTTGAGACAGGAACCAACGACGACGACATGTGTAGTCGTATAGGAGGAAACTTCAAACACAACGTCGACATATGCGAGAGGACACTCGAGGTATTTCGGGCTCTAAAGCGACGGTGAACGCCATCCACCAAACTAAGGTACAAAACTTTGTGTTCTTGCTTACCTTGGAGTTTCAGGAATGGCTTGCTTCTAATTCGTTCCCCACGGCACACCCGACCAGAAATCATAACTTCCATCGCCTCCACCCTCGCCAGTAAATGGCATAAACATGTGCATATTCATCTCATGCGTTGCATCCATTTGTACAGAAGGAGCTGTCATCACCCCGAGAGTTGCCCACTGGTTCGAGATGGCTGGTATGGGAGGCGTGGCTAGGGGTGAATTGATGGTCTGCCTCAGCTCTGTGATAAAGTCAGGGGTCTCAACACTCTGCCCCGCCTCGACCAGAGCGCCCTCTCGCTGGGCGTAGGCTTTCAGAGCGAATTGCGCCGCGGTAACTGCGGCTTTCGATCTAGGGTCTTGCAGTAGAGTATGTCTGATGTATAGGGACGTGAAGATGGCCCAACCTCGATCAGCCAAGGAACCTAGGGGACGATGGTATAGAAATGTGGAGAGCGAGGCTAGGAGGTCCAAGTTGAAGTGCAGACGAATGTACCAAGAAAAGCCCCATCGGTCCATCTGTTCATATGAGTCGCCCGCATTTTCGCAGCTGGATAGAATAAGTTTGAAGAGGTTATCTCTTGGGGAGGAGACGTCGACACCCCAACCAGGCGATTCATGCATGGGGCGTATCATGTCGTATAGGCGTTTAATGAGATGTGGACGAATTCCCACGGCTGCCGCATGAGCGTTGCTTGCCTTTGCGTTGATGAACCGATCCTCCATATCTAGGAGGTCAGCGTCCAGCCTGTCAATGAGGATACGATTGCGTTCTGCAATTGTAGGATGTATCTCTTGACCGAGGATATTTGCCTCAACGGCCTGTCGCGTCTCTTCATCAAGCAGATATGCAGCCACACGATGGATTACCATGACGAATGCCATCTCGGTTGGTCCATCTCTATGCGCCAACTGATCCGTGGAATCAGGAAACAAATCCGCATCATTGAGGTTGAGTGGCTGCTTGGTGTCAAAGCGCTTGGGAATACAGCTGTATGCCAAACCGCAATCGATGCCGAGTTTGATGTCATAAAAGACAATCTGCCACCAGATGCGACGACGCATTTCCGTCTCGAAAGGTGACAGGTGTAGTTGTGTGCCATCGCGATGGTAGCCCATGCTCATGGCAATTCGTACCAGTGAGCCCAACAGAACCCATGACGCGTGCTTGTTGCACTGGCCCATGAGAATAATCTGAATGGTCAGCAGGTTGCTTCTCATATGAAGAGGCCAT
Organism: Fusarium sp. AF-6; assembly: GCA_003947015.1. NCBI lineage: Eukaryota > Fungi > Ascomycota > Sordariomycetes > Hypocreales > Nectriaceae > Fusarium > Fusarium sp. AF-6. The sequence continues at coordinate 13,452 of NKCJ01000207.1, forward strand.
GAACTTACAGAGGTGTGCACTAGAGCTTGAAGAATAACCATATTGTACCGTTTTAAGGCGTCAAAACGGACGAGCACCGCGCTCACGCTCTTCAACATATCTTGCAACACGGCCTCTCGCGTTTTGTCCTCGCCCAAGATACCTGCCAGTTCATCGCCCCTCAACGCGAGAACTGCCAAACCGAGGATACTATACATTAATGCCTGCTGATCCAATGGAATCAGAGTAATGTCGGTGGCGGCAGATACAATCAGACCCTGTACCGATGGCACATGGATGATCTTGATGAGTGGATTAACGCGGTCGAGGAAGATTTGCCAGAGCTTGAAAACTGTGACAGGGTCGAGCTGTGGGTTTTCAGAGTAACTGGGTGAGGAATACTCCGAGGGGTTATGGGGTGTGTCGTCTTCGTGTAGGAGGGCCTCTGGGTGATCCTCCTCGATGATCTTCTTCATCTTGTGGATCTGAAAATGTTCAGTACGCGATTTCCATTCACGATAGAGAATGAATACCTCATCATTTAGAGTAACCCACAGCTCGCCATCAACGGGCCTCGTAGTCCCATCACTAACAATCTCGCTCACGTTGAGGGTATGATCATTCGGGAAGCCCTTTGTGATGTCATCCTCCTGTTGTGATGAGCCCCTGTGACTGCTCCCAGCAACTGCGTATTGTTGCAGTAATGATTCACATTTTGTAAGGCGTTCCTGAAGGTCTTGACTAGTTGGCTTGATTCTGCGTCTCGGAGGGGCTGGCTTCGAGGAGATACAAGTGAGATTGGCCTATTTTCTTAGCACAGCTCACTCAAACTCATGAGGAGTCACAAACAAACATTTGACATCAAACACATGCTTCAGGTACCTCCTAAGAAAACCGACCACTGTAATGAGAGTGAAATGAAACAAGAAAGTAGGTACCTTTACACAGTGCGCACAAGGAATAATCTTGTCGCAACGAATCTTCCTCCTCTTGCAATTGACACAAGAAAGGGCTCGGTCGCTCGGCCTACTGGACTCTCCGCCAATTTCCCCTCGACCAGTGTTAGACGCGGATGCAGTCGCCATAACGGAAGGGAAAGTACACCGAGGGGCGCGGGAAAAGTAAGATGGCGTAGTATATAGAGCTCAATTGCAACAGACCAGCCGGACTGTAACCTGTCCGACAAGTCCGCAGTCTCCACGGACTCTCGGGTTGGGGAGGCCCGCGCCTTTTATTATCCTCCTCATTGTTGATAGAGGGGGGGAAATAAGCATTCTTGCTTGACATGTGTTGTCTCTGTCAGCAAGAAGCGGAGAAGGGGTAACCAATTCGAGGGCCATGCTGCACTCAACTTCGCTTGCTCGTTGATGATCGACAATGGCGTTTCCTAACTGGACGGCGTCCCATTTCACCACTTCTGGCATAGCGTGATTGGTAGATGCACTCTGTCTCTGTGTGACAGAGCATAGTAGAAGAGAAAGACGAGTATATAAGTAGGACAAATTCTTCCATGATATAGAAAGAAATGAATAACAAGAGATCAAGAAGCAATAAATTAGACACAACAGTTCCTTCATTTCAAAGTCGTCTGAAAAACACCCATTCGAAGAAGCAGCAGCTACCAGTGAAGCCAACATAATGTCAAACAACGTCATCAGCGTTTCTGTCGAGAACTACGACTCCAAGGAAGTCATGATCTCACTCATCCAACGCGACATCAACTTCTTTTCCTACACCGATCCAGAGGCTCGCCTCGCCGCTATTCGAGAAATCTTTTCCCCTGGCATCGTCTGGTTTGACTTTGACGGCACTACCCACCACGGCCATGATGGCTTGCTTAAACGTTCCACCTTTCTTCTCGAGCGGCTGAACGGCTTCACTCATCGCGCCAAAGGCGGAGCTAGTGTTTGCCAAAACATGGCCACGGGGCGTTGGGAGGTAGTACCGGAGGGCACCGAGGACGATCAAGATCAGATACCTGTCATTCAGGGTGGTGATGTCCTTGTCGTTGAGAACGGGAAGGTTAAGATTTTATGGTCATATGTTGATAAGCTTGATGAGGGGTTGATCCCTCGGTTGGGGTGCGGATACTAAGCCAGATATTAGCAAGGCCGCTGTGATAGCATTGAGATGGTATGATGCTATGATGTGTTGATAATCTGTTTTTTATCATACCTCGTTGAAGCCCGGCCCTTGATGAAGATCGCACCATTGATACATAGTCCAGTATCTTACATCCAAGTATAACCGCGAGTCGCTGGTGTCCAAATCCTCAAAACCTCATCGTCCGTGAATAACTCATCGCTGAAGCCAGACTGTGTCGAGTTGCCCAATAGGAACTTAAACGTTGCATCATACTCCCCTCTCCGGTGAATGTCAAGCAACCGTTCAACAACCTCGACCGTTCCAAGCTTCCTCTCTAGCGGCTGCGCGAACGCCTTCAGGTCATCAATAAGCAAGACCAGGATCACGCTGGCTGGAAGCTGAGATATCAATGTTTCGAAAGCAAAGCAGATACTTTCGACACTGTTCTGGTCGAGCTGGTCGAAAGCCAGTTCCAGGTGATGTGAGTCAAAATCGCGATAGTTGTCGAGAAGCTGTAGGAGCAGGCTCATTGCAAGCTCTGTCGGAGATGCATTTGGATCCTTTTTGAAGTCTCTGTGTTGGCTGCAAAAGAATGGCAGGCAGATAAGGTCCGTCATGGTTCCATCTTCGGCATCCAAGTAGAGATTAGAAAAGTCAACAATGTCCCTGTAAGTCTCGGCAATGATGATAGGCAGCTCGAGACTGCATGTAGGATTCTGGGACCTCGTATCTACAAAGAGTAGCGAAGATTGGTTCAGGGTTAGCCAAGAAACGAACCGCGGGTGGGACTTGATTGTAATGACAAGGTCCTCGTCAAGATCGTATCCTGGCATATTCCGAAATTTCAGGACATGCTCGCAGTCGGTCGGTGCTAATCCCGGGTCATAGAGGTTCTCATCCAGGACGTTCTCAATGGTCCTGCGTGGGGGCGTGTCTTCGGGTGTGGCTTGGCGGATCTCCAATCTCTTGCGCTCTATTGTCTCTCTGGCCTGTGGTTGGAGAAACTCCGTGAGCTTGTCCAAAACGATGAGATTGAAACGATTAGAGTCTCTCAACTCTGCTTTCAACTCTCTGAGTTCCTCAGTCACCCTCTGTGAGTGTTGGCCATTCATGTACATCATCGTGTAGTTTTGTTGCGTTAAGCTTCGTTGTTCTTGGACGGCCATAATGTCGATCCGGGCGGCGAAGCGCTGCGCGGCGACTTTGACGGTTGCCAGGCTGTCCTTCAACTTGTCACCAAAGCCGGATGGATTGATGAACATCCTAGTTCCAGTGACTAACAACACGCGGGTTAATTTATCATTCGGCAATTGCAGAGAGAAGTTGGAGGCGGAGGACGGAGGAAAATCCAGGTATGTGGAAAGGGAAGGCTTACCTAGAGACGATTTTAGAAACCAGCTGACGATGACCTCCATCAACCTATATATAGCTGTATAAAGAGACGAAACTCGTCGATGTAGCTCCTCATCTTGCATATGTATCTCCAGCAAAGCGGCATTGTCGTTTAAGATGATAGGAAGCTCCTCCAAGGCATTGTAGACTTCTTGTCGATAGTGGTTAGATTCTTCCAATGCCTTAAAGATGATTTTGAGGCCCCCGCAGAGAACCGAGAGGTAAGAATCGGTTGGCACAAGGTTTGCGAGTGTAGTTCCGGCCCCGGCGTTACTACAAAGGCTTCTAAATGCCTTTTTGAGTTTGCCGGTGAACCCTGGGGTAATCGCCTTATCTTTCAAAGAAAGGGTTTCCAAAACCTTGCAGGTGTCTAGAACCGACGCTTCAACATCTGACCATGAACAAACAGTCGTGATATCAAGGGATGGAAGATTACGCTTGGCACAAAGCTCATTTGCCTTGATGACCAGAGAATGCTGAGCATCGAGGCATGTGCGGTATATGCCATCTAGGTCTCTATCACAAATGTCAGCAGGCAATCGACAGAATGTCGCAAGCAGGGTTCTAGAAGCAATGACATACGGTGGGGTTGTTTCGGTTCGTTCAGCTTCCCACTGACCCGACCCAGTGCAGATGAACCCGGAACCAGGCGTGGCAGTCAAAGCTGGGTGGACATGTCCATCCAATCTTCTCACCATGAACTCCGGGACCTCATAAATGGCTGAGGGGCCCTGAGCCGGGAGATTTGACGTGGACTGTCTCAAATCCATGGAATCGTTCGTTTTGAGTGACATGTGGATGAGAGATAGAGAGGGAAGCCGGCGAACCCCCTTTCTTGCGGAAGCTGGGTTGCTACCCAACATAATCTTAGAGCCTGATCCAAGTTTAGAGCACGTTTGAGGGGACTGAGTTCTGCACGAAGCTCCACGACACGTCTCATGCATCAGCGGCTGCTCATGGTGGTGGGTCGGAAAGGCAACATTGCCATTTAACCAATCTTTTTGAGCATCTTGCATCGGATATGGCGGCGCAGGACATGCAAAAGACCAATAAGATTATGCAGGGCAGTGCCATCATGGACACAGCAGCCAATTACGATCACAAAGTACCCTCCTGTTCTGGCTCAGGTGCTCCGAGTTTGAGCGGCTTGGCAATCAGGCTGGCGGTTAGAGTAGAGTGTTGCTCTTCCATAACGACCCCGCACATTCTTAGTTGCAGTCAGACCAGAACTTATTTACCCTACCTTTGGCCCATCGCCACACGATAGAGGGATCGTTACTCGCCTCGCCCGCCCACACCTGATCTCACGTTTTACTTTAACCCTTCCATCATTGCTGTTTGTCTTTGTGTCATTGTTCGAGGCTGGGAACCATCCGATGGTTTCAGAATCAGGCATTCATGCTGAACCCGTCGATCAGCATGAGGACATCGTCACGGCTTCCACGAGCAGGCCAGCCGTGCATGTTGATCCTCCAATCTCGGATGTCTGCAAAGCCGAGGGCGAAAGAAGCCGTGAGCGCTCGCCAAAGTCACCAAACCCATCCCCAAACAACCAGGAGCCTGATCCAGTGGCGAGACCGCCAGGTTCAATCCTATGGGGCAAGCTAGATGAGATCGCACAAACCCTCCAAACAGAGATAGGACGACTGCCCATGGAATGTACCAAGTCAATCTCGCCCAAACTAGACCATCAGATTGAATCTATTCGGCATTTATTAGAGAACGTTGAGCAACGGCTTTCTGCGCGGTAAGTCATTCTACCTGCCCGCTTGCTAAACAGTCTAACACGCGATAGATGCGACGACAACGGGAAAAACAAACCGGAGTCCGTGAAAGAAGAGGAAAAGATGCTAATTTGCGAGGTGAAGAAACGTGGCTTGGACGAATGGCAGGAGAAGCACATAGACCCGCCGGATGGCCCGGTCTACGTGATAGAAGCCTATTACCGCTCACTCCCAATTTTGGATGAGATGACCAAAAATGAACCGCGAGGAATTGGCCACATGGATCGGCAAGAACAACCTCACAGAGTGGTCATCGGCTCCAAAGTCCTAACAGCTGAGCTGGAGGATGTTACAGGTGTCACGATCGTGGCTCCATCACCGACGATGTAAGACACCCCGTCCATAGAAACGAGTTCCGCAATGCGAGATGCTAACATTAACGAACTACCGGTAGTTTTGCTTCGCCCTACAAGGTAGTAGTACAGCTCAACCTTGCAGGCCCAAGTTGCTAACCATGTCAATCAAGATGCTCATTCGATATTATCCCAATATAGCTGAAAGAGTCTCAAGCCTAGAGAGCCAGATGGCCCAATTGGAAAGAGAAGATGGCAGCAGTACCACTTCAGGCCTCTCAGGCTTGCCAGAGATGGGATCATCCATAGTCCCGGATGTGGTACCATCTAGCAGGGGAAGGCGTCAAGACAATCCACCTATCTCAGTAACAACAAAAACCAACGAGGAGCCTACACCAGAAAGCCCGATATCGTACTATCAGAGACGGCAACAGGAACAAGGCACAAGGAGGATAGCGGAGCTAGCCACTCGAATCGATCACCTACGCTTATTGAAAGATCTCATTGAGACGGAACTTTCCCCAAGCATCGGTCTATACCAGCGCATCAAAGACGGAGTGCCGGAAAAGATCGCTTTCGAGGACCTCTGGTTTCTTTTCCAGCCGGGCGAAATGCTCTACTTCAAGACTCAAGGTCACGATCAGCTGGGTAAGGCTCACGCGGTGACGGGAGGCCAGCAAAGAAAGCGATCACGTACCAAGGAGGAAATCATCGAGATAGGAAGACCCATGCCTCGGATGAATGATGGAGAAAACGATTTCCCCATTATCCACCACGCGGTGCGCGGGACTTGGACCCCGCTGATTGTTGACTACTACACCATGGAATTCGATGGACGCCACGTTGGGCCTGTAGGTGGCCGACGACAGATCAGACACTATACCGGAGAGCGGAAGATTACAGATCTCCCAATATGCCCCCTGAGGTTTCACGAGAAAAGGGAAGAGATTATCCGGCAACTAACAGCAAGGGGCAAGATGTACTGTTCATCGCATGGCCACAGAAGCTATAATGGCAGCACTACGCCTATTGAGCCGGGGAAATCTCCAGAAGAGATTCAAGGCGACATCTTCGTCGACTTTAAAGACTATTACAGAAGCTTGAAGCCAGATCCCATGGATCCAGGCTGGAGATCCAGGCTGCAATTAGGCTGGTTGCCGCGCACGAGCCCGGATGTTGCCGAGACTGAGGATGTTGTCTCTGGAGATACATGGACCATCTGCGACCACGAAGTTGACGAAAAAGCTGCTGAAGACTTTTTGTCGGTGCAGCAGCCCGACTTGGAGCCAGTCAGGTTTGATCTCTTTGTACAATCAGAGGAAAACCTTCCACTCTTCCCGCATCATGTGCCAGCATATGTCTTTCGAAGTCGAAAATATGGTAGGTGTACATGCTGCTATAATCTCAGGGGCTCAGCTAATGGTATTGCGCTCTAGTTCACGTTGATGTCAGCTTGGTGGCAACGATTGACAAAAGCGAGGAAGCCCGGGACAGCAGCTTCAAAGACCTCGTCATCCCTGACAGCCACCGTAACATTTTGATAGGGCTCGTCAAAAACCACATGGGGACGCCAAAGGAGGATATGGGACCAGGTCCGGTTGACAATGCCTCTACGCAAATTGACATTGTAAGAGGAAAGGGGCGGGGTCTGATTATTCTCTTGCATGGGCCACCAGGATCGGGCAAGACAAGTACCGCCGAGACATTGGCGGCCTATACTCGACGACCACTCTATCCAATCACTTGTGGTGATCTCGGGACTCTTCCTGATAGGGTTGAACGTTCCTTAATCGAGCACAGTGAGCGAGCGCAGCGGTGGGGCTGCATCTTGCTTCTCGATGAGGCCGACGTCTTTCTGAGCCGACGAGATTGGCGGGATACGAATCACAACGCACTGGTGTCTGGTAAGTTTACACATAAAGGCCTAGCATTTCAATACAGCATTAACTAGCCGTCAAAGTCTTTCTTCGCCAGCTTGAGTACTACTCCGGAATTCTGATCCTCACGACGAACCGAGTTGGGGTCCTAGACGAAGCCTTCAAATCAAGAATCCATGTCTCTCTCGCCTATCCTACCATCGAACTAGAAGCGACATTACATATCTGGGATGGCATCCTTAAACGAATCGATAGAGACAACAAGACTGCTACCGTCAAGATCAAATTCGACAAAGAGGCGCTTCTCTCCTTCGCTGAGAAGCACTACAAGGATCACAGCAGGTCAAAGACGGCATGGAACGGCCGACAGATCCGCAACGCTTTTCAGCTGGCAGTTGCCCTCGGTCATCACGACCGTGATAACAAGCTAAAGAAGGCAGGACTAACAGCTGATGAGGCTGCCAAGAATGGAGACAAGAAGTGGATGACAGTGAAGTTGACTGTACGTAACTTCCGCAACATCGCCAAGACGGCGAGGGACTTTGAGGACTACCTTCATGCAACGAGGGGATATGACGATAGTACTATCGCAAAGCACATGGCTTTACGACACGATGAATCCCCGGATGAGTACCTCGAGACACCGTCCAGATCGGCGAAGAAGGATTATGGTCAGCAGAGACGGCGCGTGGCGTCCCGAGATATTTCCAGCGGAAGGGAGAGAAGCTCGACTTTCCTGCATCCTGACAGGAACAGGCAGCGTCCTCAAGAGCCGCAGGCATCTTCGGGTTCTAGAAGCCAGAGAAGGGGCCGAGTATCAAGGGGTGAGGAGGATGTGGTGGAGGAAAAGGAGGAGGATGAGGATGAGATTTTTGAACACTTTTCTTCTGACAGTGATTAACCTTAATAGCTACCAACAAATTCAACACACAATCATTACGCGACTGCATAATAATAGTAGTTATTAGGGTTGTAATTTAACTTGTCTAGAGTAGTGGAAACTGAGAGTAAAATTACAGAGATAAAAACGCAAAGAAAAATAAACATTTGTTTAAAGGTCTTTAAGCCTAGGGAAGGATCACGATCACGATCACGATCCAATTCAGTAAATCACGATAGATATAATGTGACATGCACGGCTCAATAGTGATAAATGACATGTAAGGCGGATGGACGAGACATGTAGGCATCTGAAATGGGTATGGTCTACTATTCGAATCCTTTGACAGGCCGCATAAGGCGAGGATCTGCGGTACACCGTTGTGGCTCGGCGGTATGTCTGGAATGGAATCGTTTTTAACTGCCGCATGTTAGGGTTGAAACGATAGAAAACGTGGGATTGCGGTAAGGCGGCGCCACGAAACAGCCACATGATGCTTACTACGACTACGATCTTGTTCCATTCCTTTTTGTCGTTGACAATTTCGCAAATATTAGAGAATTGACTAACATCGGCGATCTACCATTTGCTATTGGCTCCACCCCCTTGAACTGACGATGATCAGACACATTGTATTAAACCTCCCTAGACAATATCCATACGAACCAATTTCCCCCCACAAGAAACTTCAAAGGAAAGTGTGAGTGATGATTCGAGCTACCAACACCGGTGGTCCCATCACCAGTTGGTCCCAACCTTATATCCTTAGAACCAAACCATTGCAATAGAGGCAATTCCAACAGCGCTGAGCAGCAGCAGATCGAGACGAGCAGTTGGTGCGCCGGCAACAGGGACGACACTTGGTGTCTCAGGGCTAACAGGCACAACGCCTGGGTCACTGGCGCTGGGCTCAAGAGTATCGGCATGCTGGCTAGAGCCCGAGTTCGGGTTTGAGCCGGAGCCAGAGCCCGAGTTGGAACCAGAGCCAGGGCTCTCAGGGGCATTGGACTGCTGGGGTTCGTGGACGTTGTCAACGTGCTTGGTGGCGTTGGGTTCTTCAGGGCCATCGACTTGTCCTGTAGCACCGGGAGCACCGGGAGCGCCAGGGGCACCAGGAACGCCAGGAACGCCAGGAACGCCAGAAGAACCGATAGCTCCAGGCTGAGAGGCAGAGCTTGGTGATTGTGCAGGTGGGAATACAGTCTTTGTTGGCCCACTATCCCCAGGGCAAGAGTATATAGTGATAGCGGGAAGCGTCTTGGTTGTAATGCAGGTTGAGGGCTCTGTGGCAGCACCAGCTAAGGTGCTGGTGAGGAGAGCAAGAAGCATAAAGGTAGATGATGACTTCATGTTTGAAGAAGAGAAGTGGTTGCAAGGGGAAATGATGACGGGTGGGTGGAAAAGAAGATTCACTGATGGTTGATTCTCAAAGTGCGAGGGGCAAGAACAGTACTTCTAATAGCTGCGAGGCCTCTTGTCCCTTACTGAGTCTGTCACATGTATAGCTTGAAGAGATGAACAGATCAGTATGACGACTTACAGCTCTCTGAGTCTTGATGCCGAGCAGATCCATTCCCTAGATCAGCAAGGAGGCCCAACATGAAGCTTAACAGAAACGACTCATGGTCGACGCTTTCGGCATCGTTCACGAGATCCTTCACGAGAGACGACAAAAGATCGTTACAAGCACGCGACCGAAGAAGGACCGATCTAGTAGAAGCTGAACGAGCACGAGGATTCTCCGAATAGGGAAGAAAGAGATGCGATCCCTCATTCTTCAAACTCAATTGCAAAGTGATAACTTCAGTGAACTAGCTCCATTTGGGGTGATACGAGGTGGCATGGAGTTGAAGTGGATGCTTGCAAGACCTTGGACTGAATTTTAACCCGTGCCAAGATGCAGTGATGGGAATGGCATCTCGGCCGCTCCATTAGTACCAACCAACACTTCTTGTCAAAGGGGACTAAGTGATCAACTAGTTAGCTTTGACTTGTCATCTAAGTGGGGGTGCTCTGCTGATTATCTGAAGGATTCTGTTCTGCATGTCTCGGCCCGACCTACCATATCACACAGGGGTGTTACCTATGCAAGACATCTTGAAGGAATGTCCAAGACTCAAGAAGACTAGTAGGTGATTTTAACCTCGTACCTTAAAGCTCGCTTAGAGACTGAATAGAGTGACCGGAAGAGGTAGGTAAGGGATTTCCTTATCCGAGCTTGTCAAGGCGCAAGATGTTGAAAAGGATACCAAGACTGTGCCAGCAGCAGGTCTCTCATAAGTTATATAACCCTCTGAACTCTTCAGTAGCTTTTTCTTCATTCTCATCACATCACCTTCGTTCTTCTCATCTTCAAGTTACTAGTCAAGACATTCTTTCACCAAGGAGGAGAAGCGCTCAGTTCACACTGGCACCATGCATCTCCGAACCTTTGTCTGGGGCAGCGCAGCCTTGTTCCTTTCGAGGACAGGCCTCTCTATCGCCGACACGCCTGACTGCCCCAAAGGCTTCCAGATTGTTGAGCTTCAGCCCTACGAGGTCATTTGTGATGGAACCACCTCGGCTTCTACTCGCACTAGGTAACTTGTCCTACCAACTCTGAACCAACAGAAAGCTAACATGAGTCTCTAGGACTTATATTGTTCCATTTGAACCTCTGGGTACCGGCACTCCTGGTCAACCTGGCACACCTGGACTGCCTGATACCCCTGACAATCCTCAGAGTCCCGGTCGACCCGGAACTCCAGGGGACTCCAGCACACCTGGTCAGCCAGGCTCTCCTCGCCCAGAAGAGCCTGGACGACCCCAAGTACCAGGCCAGCCCATAGTTCCTGGCCAACCCGAAAGCCCCGATCAGCTGGAATCCCCCCCTGGTGTCCCTCCAGTAACTGTTGTCACCATCACCATTACTGGCACACCTCCCCCTGTGAAGACCGATGGTATTCCCCCGCCGAGGGGAGGCACCCGGACCATCACTAAATACATTTTCCCTCTCCCGACCCCCGGAACTACAACGTCATTCGTGACAGGTCCAACCCCTGGAACAACGACTCTTCCGCCAGCTCCTGACTGCACAGGCTCCCAGTGTATTCAGACCGTCGTGGTAACTGTCCCAGCACCTATCCCCAGTCTCACTACCAGAACGAGCACGATCTTGTTGACAGGCCCTCCCCCGTTAGATCCTCCGGATACAAGATTTGTGACGAAAACTGTCCCCGGAACTGTTCCTGGAACTATCACTATCCCTCCTGCTTCGACTTGCGAGACCTCGTGCGTGGAAACTGTGATAATCACCACCGTCCCACCACCCAACACTACCATCACTTTGACTGAGGTTTGCACGGCTACAACCTCATGTGAGCCCACCACCATTACACCTCCGGCCGATTGTGTTCGTCCTTGTACAACGACGGTTATTACCTACCCTCCCACTACATTTACGACACCCCCGCCTGATGTTATCACGACAATCACGGGGTCTTGCACAAGCACTAGCACTTGTGAGCCCGTCACCATTCCGCCTCGGCCGGATTGTGTCCGTCCTTGCACGACGACGGTTATTACCTATCCTCCCACTACATCATCCTTCACGACGCCACCGCCTGATGTCATCACGACAATCACGGGGTCTTGCACGGCGACAACCTCCTGCGAGCCCGTCACTGTTACGCCTCGTCGGGATTGTGTTCGTCCCTGTACAACAACAGTCATTACCTACCCTCACACTACATCATCTCCTACGACAACGACGCCTCCGGATGTTATCACGACAATCACGGAGCCTTGCACTGGCACTGGCTCTTGTGAGCCCGTCATCACTATTCCGCCTGCAACTAACTGCGAGCACCCATGCACAACCACTGTAATTGTTCGCCCTTCTAGCTCAATTTCTCTCACGACTACACCTCCTGATGTCATCACTACTATCACGGAGCTATGTACCAGCACTGGAACCTGCGAGCCTGTTATTACTGTCCCACCTGCGAGTGACTGCGAGCACCCATGTACAACCACAGTGATTGTCCGCCCTTCTAGCTCCGTGTCTCTTACGACTACCCCTCCCGACGTCATCACCACTATTACTGAGCCATGTACTAGTACCGGAACCTGCGAACCTGTGGTTACTATACCACCCCCCAGCGATTGCACTCACCCATGTACGACATCAGTTATTGTTCGCCCTTCAAGCTCAATTTCTCTCACAACCACACCTCCTGATGAGATCACCACCGTTACTGAGCCATGCCCAAGTACTGGAACTTGTGAGCCCGTGGTTACAATACCGCCCCCCAGTGATTGCACTCGCCCATGCACGACATCGGTGTTTGTCCGTTTCTCTACCAGTTCATCAGAGGCCCCCTCTACGACTACAGATGTGCCTTCTTCGACGGAAGAGCCGTCTAGCACAAGCGAAACCTCCTCAGCACAAGAGTCTACTACATCCGAGGAGCCCACGACCACAGAGGACCCTACTTCCTCCGAGGAACCTACAACTACTCAGCCGGCTACGACTACAACAGAATCAACTACAGCAGAGGAGTCAACCACGTCCGAGGAGCCAACCACATCTGCTCAACCCACAACAAGCGCGGAACCAAGCACAACGGAGGCACCAACAACCACAGAAGAATCTACAACTTCCGATGCCCCATCAACAACTACATCGGAAACCCCACCTTGCACGCCAGGCCTCGAATGGGCGTTCTATAACTTTGAACAGGGCACTGACGGAACAACTGAGCCTGGACGAATCCCATATCATCCTACTGAGAGGACTACAACCTGGTCAGAGCAAACATTCCAGATTGGCACTTCTCTTAGCGGTCAGTCCCCTGGATTGACGGGAACAACCACGACGGTCGGCATTCCAGTTCAGAATCAAGACTTCACCGTCTACGGCACAAATACTGGCACAGATTCCTTGTACAACATCGTGCAGCACATTGGTTATTTCCACCCCAACAAGGCTGGCACATACACCTTCAATCTCCCAGGTGATGAGCTTGACGATGTCGTGTACACTTGGTTCGGAGATTCAGCAAGGTCGGGATACAATAACGGCAACGCTTACTACATCGCGGATTACTACGCACCTACTGCGAGATCCTTCACCTACGAAGTCCAGAATGCTGGAGATTACATCCCATTCAGGCTGGCATGGGTCAACGCTCAGGGTGGTGGTGGCTTTGGCTTTTCTGTTACTGATCCCGATGGCAATGTTATACTGTCTGACAGTACTCCAACTACTGATGGACAATTTGTCAATGGATGTGCTGACTCTGTCGATGCCCCTCCTTTTGACTTTTAGTCGACTAAGGCTGTTATCCTCGCAGTAACCGCATCCACGTGTGTTTGTTTGGATTGTTATTCTATATTTACATATTTCCTATGTTATCTTTTTTGTATCAGTTGTGCGGTAAATACATTGCTTTGTTAGTGCTAGTTGGCCTGGGCACGATGTAGGGGTAAATTTCTACTCAGCTTGCATCTGTTTGATCCAATCGAGCTCTTAGAAGGCCAATTGATCTTTGACAAACGCTATTTGGTCTCTCAGTTCCAAAGCCCTTATGGCAAAATCTTCTTTATCTCCTTGACTACGCACGGGCTACTATTAGGTATCATGCAGTGATCTTGAAACTGGGGTGCTTATTAGTGGTAAATCACATGATGTCACTTAATTTCTCTAAGTTTAACTGTCCTCCCGACAGCCACATAAGTGGCTGTGGCTCTGCTAAGATGTGGCTAACGGTGACGTCATGTGTGGCTCTAACAGATCTACTGTACACTAATAAAATCGCAAGAAGGCATTAACTTGATGCTACTAATCCTTCCAGTGACTTAGATAGCGCTCTAATAGTGGGGTGTATACACTTTCGCCACCAGCAAGCAGTCAAGGAGATTTCTTTTTAGTAGGTATATAAAAAGGGAAGTGATCAGCCCTGAGCCTCTTGATTGTGAGTGTCCTGCGTTCGTGAGATCGTGTCACTTCTTGGGTGACCAAAACAACGATATCCACTGCATCCACATTATGGTTGACGAAAAGCACCACCGCTTTTTGTATCTTTGTGCAAGAACACAGTGGAGGGCGATTATATCAAATTGCCCAGTCACATTCTCGCCAAACCTATCAAGGAGTATCCTCACGACTTCTTCGTTACTCGTCCAAACGGCCATGTGTGTTGCTGTTTTCGAGCTGAGGAACGTTTCACTACCTACCTACCCTGAAGTCTGATAACTGGAAGTGGGGCTAGCGGGGACAATGGGCTAAAAATAGATACAGTACGTCAGCTAATGACAATAGCTTCGTTCCTGACGCGAGACAGGGATGCTGGTCAAGACTGAACGTGTCGAGATCATGATGTATATGTATGAATGATGAGTAAAATCTGCGTAGTTTAATATCAGGAAGATATGATGCAGTCAGTATGAGCTTCTGCTCTCACTGACCCGTCGGAGACTTGACCTTCTCAACATGCGCGTTGTCCTCATCATTCACCTCGTGGACGTCAAAATCGTCCCCCATCTTTCCCTTCTCCTCCGGGCCATCAAGATCCACGCCGTCTCCAAACACTTCCTGAACCTTTTCCAAGGTAAAGCCCTTCGTCTCAGGGTAGAAGAACCAGAAGACAAGCACTTCTACCAGCAGCCAAACAACATACACGAGATAATACTTCCATCCCAAGTCGTCCATTCCAATGGGGTTAACAAATTGGTTAAAGAACAAGGCAGCTTTATTCGCGAACAGTAGGATACTCAGACCCATCGCTCGAAGCCTGAAGGGCAAGATCTCGGTGGGATATGCGAACAGGAGTGGGTTCAGACACATGTTGAAGGACGCATAGTAGATGAAGATGAAAGCAAGAGCTGACTTGCTCGCCGCCTTGGAACCGTTCTCGTTGTAGACAGCAATGCTCGCCGTGAGAGCAGAAAAGGTCACAAACATGGCCACGCCGCCACCAACAAACATCGTTCGACGGCCAACCTTGGTAGACAAAACGGCGGCGAATAGCGCAGTGGCATAGTTGACAGTGCTGATTGTACCAGTGAGCATGGTTTGGTCATGCTGGGTTACAATGCCGATACTGGTCAAAATCTTGGTGAGGTAGTATGACACAAGGCCGTTGCCACTCCATTGCCCGAAGACAGCCAGAGTGATGATAAGGAACAGTCGCTTCCGGTTGCCTGGTGTAGCAAAGAAGAGCTTCAAACCCTGTTCCTGGACAGATCTTTCAGCCTTGAGAGTCTCATTCATCTCCCAGAATTCAGCGTGCACGAGAGGATCATTCCAATCCCCGTTCCCATGGGTTTTAACCAGGATCTTGTACGCTTCTTCGCCACGGTCTTTGTATACCAGCCATCGAGGGGATTCGTCGAGGAACCAGATAAAGGTAATCTGGATAATGGCAGGTCCCGCTTGGAGAAGGGTCGGAAGACGCCATGCCCAGGCACTCTGGATGCGATAGCTTCCAAAGGCAACCCAGCCCGCAAGAAGAGAGCCCAAGTAAAAGCTCGTATTGTATAGGGAACTGAACAAGACTCGATGTCGTGGATGAGCGAGTTCCGAGATGAGGACTGGGCCGGCCGCGAGGGCGAGTGTGATACCGAATCCGACGACAATTCTTCCGCCAATGAAGAGACCGATGCTGGAGCTGGCGGTTTGCATGACGACACCGAGGATCATGATAAGACTTCCGATTATGATAGATTGACGGCGACCGAATCGATCCGAGATAAAGGCTGACAACGGCGTGGAAAGAATCGCACCAAGGGGATAAGACGCGCTGGTGATACCCAAGAGTGCACCCTTTGGCGAGCCGAATTGTTCCTTCCAAGCTTCCACACCTTGAAGGCCAGTGAGAAGACTCGAATCGTAGCCATTGGTTGCGCAAACGACGAGACAGGCGGGAGCGAGAATAGCATAGAGATGGATAAGTGATGGGGTGAGTGAAAAAGCAGAAGTGTGATCCTGAGCTAGAATCTCGGCCACACTCCGAGCAGGACGACCCGTGGGAATGTTGGAGGTCATTCTGAGCCGATGCCAATTGAACGCAGTGTCTGATGAAAGAAGGGGTCAGGATGTGGTTGCTGAGGATCAAGAGACACAGGGGATGTAGGCGAGAATTACCTTTATAGTTTTGAAACCAACTTCACCCTACACCACTCCGGCCTTGAACATGATGATGGTTTCTAAACATGAACTGACTCTTGCTGGTCGAGAGTCTCTAGCGCGGATTGGAAGAGTCCCGTGGTCGCCCCCGGATTGACAGGAGGGAGATCCTGGGGCCCCAGAAAATGGCTCGGTGGTAACCCTATGTCCAAAAAAGGTTAGGGGTGAGCAGAGTTCGCGCGGAGAGACGGACCAAGTCCGACGAACTACCTTGGATGCCGCATGAGCGGAGTCAGGTCCGTGTCTCCCCGGTCATGAAGGTCTCCGCAACTTGTGTCACAAGATGTGCCATGACTAACTGGGGCCGATGGCCCCAGGTCTTAAAGGCGGCTGGTATTCTCTTTTCGGTCTGGAGTAGTTTTCAAGAGCTGACAACGCTTGAGCCATCATTCAGCTCAATTCTACCCCATCTTCACTCTTTTTGGATATTACCATGACCATCATCAAATTGCAGCCTGAGGCAGCCCCTGGCCAGGTCAATGGCAATGACACAAATCACGCCAAGGCTTGGGCACAGGAGAAACTCTCACAGATGACCCTAGAGGAAAAGGTCTTGCTTCTTTCTGGAGAAGATCTTTGGAGAACACACCCTATTCCTCGCTTGGGGATTTCTCGCATCAAGACCTCTGATGGGCCTGTGGGTGTTCGCGGCGGCATTTTCACCGACGGAGTGAGTGCAGCTTCAGCACCAACAGGGTAAGAATTCTATTCTCTATGTATATTATGATAATCACTAACGAACCGACCTCTACAGTGTCTCGTTGGCTGCTACCTGGGACAAGCAGGTTATCAAGGACGTCTGCCAAGTTCTTATCGCTGAGGCCAAGAGCAAGGAAGTTGATGTCCTACTTGGTCCTACAGGTAAGTCACCATTCTGTTGCAATTGTCCATGGACGCGCTCTTAACCGGAAATCAGTCTGCATTCCGAGAACTCCTCTCGGTGGTCGCAATTTCGAGGCCTACAGCGAAGATCCTTTCTTGACTGGAAAGCTCGCCGCCACATTCATCAATACCATACAAGAGGCGGGTATCGGGACATGTGTCAAACACTTCGTTGCGAATGACCAGGAAACCCGTCGGTTCTTCATTGACGAGAAGATTCCTGATCGCGCTCTACGGGAAATCGCTCTGCAGCCCTTCCAAATTGCCATTCGAGATAGCAACCCATGGAGCGTGATGACAGCTTACAATAAAGTCAACGGCACTTTCTGTTCTGGTCATGACTTTCTTTTACAGGATGTGCTTCGAAAAGAATGGGGTTGGGATGGCCTCGTAATGAGTGATTGGTTCGGCACTAATAGTGTTGTTCCATCTGTTAAAGCAGGGTAAGTTCTCATGATGTGTCCCAATTGAGGGATAGCAGTGGCTGACAAGTAATAGCTTGGACCTCGAGATGCCTGGGCCAATCCGAAGAAGAGGCAAACATTTGATCGAGGCTTTTCGTCAAGGATTGGTGGACGAATCATTCATCGACGCGTCAGCTACACGGGTCCTAGAACTGCTTCACAAGACGGGTAAAAGCAGCATTCCGGACTGGAAGGAGGGACAAGAAAAGGCCGATGATCTTCCTGAGCACCGGAAGATTCTTCGTCGGGCTGCTACTGAAGGTATGCTCCCCTTTAGAACCTCGACGAGACAATCTGCTAACAACCTCTCTCCAGGAATCGTTTTGCTCAAGAACTCTACCAACATTCTCCCACTCTCCGATCTGAACGGCAAAACGATCGCTGTGGTTGGCCCCAACGCTGCACGATCAGTTGCTACAGGTGGTGGAAGCTCAAACTTGGCGCCTCATTACCGCACGACACCATATGAGTCTATCAAGTCTCAAGTGATGGAGAAGGCCCCGACAGCCAAGGTTCAGACGCACGCAGGTATTCTCACACATCGCTATACTCCTCTAGTCGACCCTGCCATTATGAGAAACCCGGAAACAGGAAAACCCGGCTTCTTGTTATCATTCTATCGGAACATGAGCCATAGCGGTGAGCCCTTCATGGTGGAGAATCGCCCAAGCTCGCACCTGGTCTGTTACGACGGGCTCCCACCCGAGTTGACCACCGGTGAGCGGTACTCATACAGGGGCAAGTCCATCATTACTCCAAAGACCACAGGGCTGCATGAGTTTTCTCTATCCTCGTGTGGCCCTGGCAAACTCATCTTGGACGGAAAGGTCCTCATCGACATTGATCGACACTGGTGGTCCCCAAAGTCTGCACTCTTCATGAGCTACGGTTCACCAGAGGAGCGTGTCCAGGTACACATGCAAGCTGGCAAAGAATACGAGGTGGTTCTCGAGTCGATCAGTCGGGAGCCGAAGCCGTATGACCTCGACTTCATGGCAGAACTAGAGCGTGAGGAGGTTCAAGATGGTGGTCGCATAGGATTTATGGAGAATCCTGGTGATCTCGAAAAGTACTTCCATGACGGAGTCAACATGGCGCGGGACAGCGACATTGCCATCGTGGTGGTGGGCAAGGACCATGAGTGGGAAACTGAGACCAGCGACATGGTGTCAATGGACTTGCCAGGGCGATCGAACGAGTTCATTGAAGCTGTGGTGAAAGTAAACCCTAACACCATCGTCGTGAACCAGACAGGTAGTCCTATCACGATGCCCTGGAGTGAGGAGGTTCCTGCCATCATCCAGGCTTGGTACCAGGGCCAAGAGCTAGGAAACTCTCTGGCTGATGTCCTTCTTGGTGCTACCAACCCGAGCGGGAAGCTTCCAATCACCTTCCCGAAGCGAATTGAGGATAATCCCTCGTATGGCAATCACCCCGGAGAGAATGACATCGTTCATTATGGCGAGGGTATCTACTCCGGCTACCGTTTCTACGATCTGCGCAAGATCGATCCTCTCTTCCCCTTCGGCGCAGGCCTCTCTTACACGACGTTCAGCTACAGCAATATCCAGCTCAGCGGAGATGTACTTCCTAGCAACGGTGAGATTGAGGTCACAGTGGATGTCATCAACACGGGAGACCGTGACGGTAAGGAAATTGTCCAGTTCTACATCAACCAAGTCAATCCCCGATTAGGAAGACCAGTCAGGGAGCTCAAGGGCTGGGACAAGGTTTTTGTGCGCGCGGGAGAGACAGTCACAGCACGCGCGACTCTCGACAAAGTGAGCGTCTCATACTGGGATGATGCAGTCAACAAGTGGGTGATTGAGGGAGATGCCGAGTTCCATGTCACAGCAGCCAAGGATTCACGAGACGAGGGTGTAACTGCAACGTTCCGCTCCCCCAAGGCATTCCAGTGGATTAACTGATTCATTTCGACTCTTAATGTGGGGGGTTTAAGAGTCAATTAGGATAGTAATTGCAATATTTCCCAGTCTCGCGAAACTGTAGGCGACATTTGCGTCGTGAGCCCCGTGATGATTTCCCTTGCCTTCCCTGCCATCTTCCAATCCTTGGGTAGCACGAAATTGAGAGTTTCCCTGTGAAGCAGAAGTGAAATTTGCACTTCGAGAGCGAAAAGACTGGACTATGATTAGCATCAAGACGGTTTCTGGTTATTTGCACTATACCTTCGGCAACTGTTGATAGGATGTAGTAGCAACGGCAATGGCTCATGGAAGATTCCGCTGTAGAAGGTGCACCTAAACGCACTCCCGATAGCGGTCTGGGCACCAATCTGGTCCTCCTCGGACAGCATGCTACCGTGTTCACAATGTAGCACCCTGTAGATGAACGGGCGATGAATAATAGACTTGGCGGCGAAATATCGCGCCATGAGGTTCCCACGTAAACGTTCGTGAATCGGCCGTATTTGAGTAAAGTTTTGATCGTCCATCTGCTGGGCCTCCGAGTATGCAGAGAATTCGAGCCCAGATGGCAAACACACTCTCCATTCTTCGAGCTGACGGTCAAGCTCGTGAATGATGGAGGGAGTTGCCGATAGGAACGCTGTGGGCTTTTCAGCTGATGGTGAATCGTGGCTCGAGTTTTCGCTATTCTGTTCTTGATAGGCCATCTGGTCAGCATCTACAGGTCAGATAGTCAATCATCCATGACATGCCTCGGCTATACAGGTGGAAGAGAATCCGATTTAGAAGCTTTCTCATGGAGATAAGAGCTAGAAAGAAGAACTGGTATTGAGCGTAATGGGGATCTGTTCCCACGCCAGGCATAAGCGGTAAGGGTATGCTGCTGGCCAGCTTTCCCAGGCCACTAGCTGGGAAGTCGAACTCGGCGAGGATTTGACTGCGAAGCTGTGAGCAGCGTTTTTAATGCCCCCTAGGCTGTCCATGAGTACCTTTCGTGCAGATATGCAATCCAGAATAGTTGGCATTCCCGCGCCCCCAAGGTCCCCTGTCTTCAACAAGTCAGTAGTCAATCCTCCGAAAAAAAGGACTCACGTTTGCGTACAGGGGGACTAAGATCAAGATGACGCAACAAGCCCGATGGCTCACTTGCCACGCATCGTATACCCTGATTTTAGCTGAATAGAACACTCTGTGGCACGTAGCCTCGTTAGTGAAGGCCTTGCTCGTCTGGATAAGCACACACCCCATCAGTAATAGACACTCGACGCTGCTCCAATCTGCGCCTTCCAGATCGCGAAACATCTCGTTTGCCAAATTGAAGAAACCGATACCGACGTCATGTTCATGGCTGGAGCACCACTCTTCGTGCCCAGAGTAGTAGGCAGCGATAGACCCTATGGCACAGACAAGCAGGACAGTGCATGTACTATAGTCCTTTGCAAAGTTTATCTGCAAAGCCTTGCTGAGAATGTCAGAGTAGAATACGTTCTCATCCAAGATGAGACAAGACGGGTGGAAGTTCTCAAAGTACGACTTCGTTAAGAGGTGCACATCTGATAAAGACAGCCCCGAAAGCCAAGAATGATCTCCTGAAAACATCTCGAGGCGACGAGGCGGTGCCGTTGACTGGGACATCTTGGATCGCTTTATCTCGAGATGCATAGGGTATTGCAAATCGGGCTCGCTCAGTTGGAGAGGAGAACATGGCCAGGTGAGCAAGTGTTGCGGAGCTGTTGAGTGTCTTTGTGAGAGGGAAAGCTCCTCCCGGATCCGACCCGTGTCAAGGAACGGAGTTGGAGCTGCGTAAAGGTCTCCAGTGCCGAAGTTCATGGGACTGAAAGTAGCAACATGGGTACTGGGACTAGAAGCCGGAGCCGGAGCATCGTGGGCTCCTCCCCGAGCCATAACACTTCTAGACTGTCCTTCATTTTGACGAGCAAATGCAGTCAAGATGTCTAATTTTTCATCCATGCGTTTAAGCGTTCCTTCCAATTCGGCAACGGAAAGATTCTTTCTAGGCGCGGCATTTGATTAGATGTCTGTCACGTCAAAGGGGGTCTGTCAGGAGATGAGCCTACTTTGCAGCGACTGTTTCGACATAGCTACAGTCCAACCCGAGGCGAGCGCAGCGTCCACAGGATGGTTTGTTCTCGTTGCATTTAGTCTTTCGTTTTCGACAAGCATCGCAAGCCTGCCTTGTATCAACAGATGATCGACGATATGAGAGTGGTTGGGACTGACATTGAGAGCCAATCGTCGGGAAGGGTTACCAGAGCCTTGAGATTGATCTGCCATCTCTTCTCACAACAGCATTGGCCCTGAAGATCTTTCTATTGTGGGTAGTTGAGAGGTTTTGCGCTCTGGCCATTAATTCGGTTTAGAGATGTTCTTATTAGTGTCATGACGGAAGAAGAAAAGTCGACACGCGCTTCCCCTCCCATTTCACGCGATGACTTGGACAATAAACACGTGACTTTACACGTGTTACAAGCTCTACTTCAGAAATGCCCAGTATAACCCCCTTTCAATTGCTGCCCTACCTATACTATTCCATGACTTTAGCTACAATATCTGAGTAGCTGACACTCATAGTCCATCATATTCTCCCATTATCTATGACATAGGCAGCTTTATGGGATTTTAAACAGGGCATATCCAGCCCAACCTTCCGTCCGCGTCGTTCTAGGTTTAAACTGCCAAGACGAGGAAAACTCGGTTTTCTCCCGTCAACGTTTCATCATTTCTACTTGCTTGCCCGTAGGAGAAAAGCCCATGGAGATCGCATCCCGCATTTTCTCGAAGCGGGGAAGGGCTTAGTTTACCTGCCCATATAGGGTCATGTGGTCCAAGAACCCCTCTGGGAACAGCTCAGGTTACTATATGCGAGGTTCGGAAGAAACCTTCCGTTTCACGACACAGGCTAAATTCTAATAGGCGGGGGATTTGCAACGATAGAGTTTGTTTCGGGTAAATTGCAACCAACCACCAAGCTAGGTACATCATGATGGACGGATATTGCCATGACACATATTTCAAGGGCCATTGGATCCGTCGTAAATAACCGCTAGGGAGTATAAATAAGGCATGTCTGTCAAGATTTTGGCTTCCAGTCACCCCCAGACAGAACGCTCCCGTCAATTTCTTCCCTCCCCAACACTGGCACCCCTATCGCCATGAAGTTTTTCATGCCTCTCGTCGCCCTTCTGGGCACTGTTACTGCCCAACTGCAGCAAATAACCAACTTCGGATCCAACCCTTCAGGCGCCAAGATGTTTGTCCATGCCCCCAGCAACCTGCCGTCTAACCCAGCTGTCGTGGTTGCTATCCACCACTGCCAGGGCACAGCCCAGTCGTACTACCAGAATACGCCGTATGCCAAGCTTTCTGATCAGAAGGGCTTCATCGTCATCTATCCGGAGAGTCCCTACAGTGGAACTTGCTGGGACGTCAGCTCCAAAGCTACCATGACTCACGATGGCGGCGCCAACAGCAACAGCATCGCCAACATGGTTCGCTACGTCTTGCAGACTTACAAGGCCAACCCTGCCAAGGTTTTCGTCACTGGTACTTCATCCGGTGCTATGATGACTGTGAGCCGAGACACCTATGTGAGAGACGAGATATTGACAATAGCATAGAATGTCATGGCCGCCACTTATCCAGACCTGTTCGCAGCTGGGATCGTCTACTCTGGTGTGCCAGCCGGATGCTTCTTCACCAACTCGGTCAATGGTTGGAACTCGGACTGCGCTAATGGCAGAGTCAACAAATCACCGGCTGACTGGGCCCAGATGATCAAGGACGCCTATCCTGGCTATAATGGAGCTCGACCCAAGATGCAGATCTACCATGGCGGTGCTGATAATATCCTCCTTTCGCCCAACTATCAAGAAACCATTGACCAGTGGGCCGGTGTGTTTGGCTACAATTCCTTGAGCCCTCAGTCGTCAAACAACAATGTTCCCCAAGCTGGTTACAAAACTGACACGTTTGGGCCGAAGCTAGTTGGCATCTTGGCACAAAATGTTGGCCATTCTGTCCCTGTCCGAGGTGCCGATGACATGACGTTCTTTGGACTATGAGGAGTTGGATGGTCTTATCTGAGCAGTTTAAGCTCATCCCAGTCCCAAAAAGGACAGCCGGAAGGAGAAATATGGCCATCAGCGCAATCATACCATTATCTCCAATGACTCTTGGCACAATAGTTAATATTAAATGAGCTTTACTATTGTCCATTTGTCATATGCTGTGGAGAAATTAATTCGATGCAAGATTGATCATTGTAGATAGCTATGTGACTCATTAAGCAGTATATTCATTGTTCACCTTGATGAAACTTACTTGCTACTAAATGAAAAAAGGATGAATGGATGGCTACTTGCTTTCTTAGCGACGTCTTGTTTCTATTTTTCGGCACAGTGCTCTCACGGCCTCTAACCCTCACAAGATGAATTATTCAGCGCCTCCAAAGGTGAGAGCTGGAGATATGCTTCCCTAACTGATCAACTGGGAATTCCTGTCCACTTCCATCAATCCAGCTGAGTTAAATAGCTAGCAAAGTCCAGCACATCGAGCCCTGTAAGACCGATCAAAAAGTTCTGGTCATCACTATAAATAGCGGAGGTGAAATCGTATTCCGGCACGACTAATGGCCCGGATACTGTTGTTGGCTGTTGCATCAACAATGTCGTTGCTGAAAGTGGTTCGAGCCCTTGTACATCCCTATGATTCCACTCAGTATCCTCACCCGTGTGTTGTAGATTGCCAAAGTTCACATCTGGAGCAGACGACTCTCTGCTTGCAAGTGCAAACACATCGGTTGTGTCTCGTTCGGCCGGACAATCGAAATGATTTGTCTGTGGTTGTTGTTGGCTTGCAAGCCACGCTGCCCAGTCATTATATGCTGAAGGATGTAGTGACTCTGAATCTTCTTGAAGCTCGTCTGAAAAATTTCCAGATTGCCTGAGTTTATAGGCGGCCTCGTTTGAGATGGACTGCAGTGTTTCCACGAATCTCACACCGACTTTGGCGGTCAAGTTCCCAGCTGCCATATCCCGGAGGCAATTTATGCCAAAGTTTACTCTACTCACATATGTAGAATCTCTTTCGAGAATTCCCGCAATGAGAGTGACGATGGTTGCAATGCTGCAGCCTTGAAAATCCGTGAAAGAGAATCGAGCCGTATTCCCAGTCCGAGCCAAGTCCTCAAAAAGTTGAAGTAATTTTCTCGCCGCCTTTACGCAGGACTTGGATAATCTTTCAATCGTCACATCGATTTTAAAGGGCTGAAATTCCTGACTGAGGTGATGTTGAAGTGTAGTTCTCACGGTTGTAGTAAGAGAGACCTTGCCGATGGCGATCCAGGCATAATAGTAGTTCAAATAAAGGTGAAACACGGCTAGGTACCTCGAATCCCGGGGGCTGATGTTATCTAAATCAAAATCCCCGGGCAGCGACCTCTTCCAATCTTCCAGTCCGGCTTCCACGTTTGCTGATTCTGTGGGCTTCGTGGATTCGGTTGACTGGTTCTGAAATGCAGTCAGCATAATGAGCTCTGGATGTTTGTCAGAAAACCCACTCTGAGGCTGTCGAATGATCCAATATTATGATCAAACGTGCATAGGAAATTTGGAGTTGGATATTGTCAAACTTCTGAGCCTTATCAAGTGATGGCAGAGGGGCTGGCAACGGAGTCTTGATGATAGCTGCATCCACGGACCGCGGCCGGTTGAGCTTAATGGTTGTGCATCTAAGTCAAAAGGTCATTTCACCAAGTTTTGACAGTTACCCGTGTTATGCGTACCGTTCAAGAGAGAAAATAGACCACCAAAGTCGTCGACGAACCTCCCGCTCTCGCTCATCCAGCATTTGATCATCCGAGCTTTGATGTAGATCAAACGTCAACGCATTTCTTAGAGCCAGGCCCATGTATATATAAGAAGACCCGACAGCACTCAAAGGCATGAGGTAGACACCAAGAAGAAAGCAGGCTTGGATCGATCTCAAGCATGACCTCTCTATGATGTCAGGAACGAGGAGTTTGGCTTGGCGAAAGAAGACATTTCCCGGGTCACACTCTTCGGTTTGGAGAGTTGGCGGTGAGTTACTTGGTCTTTCGAGAGGTGTCCAGTGGCTACCAAGGGCAAATATTCCCAGCACAAGACAGACAAAGCTAGGGTCGGACCTCAAGGGAGACGTCGGGTTGGAGTAAAAATGGTCCAGCTCGTCGATGACTTCGGCTTGATCAAAGTAGAAGAATATGTCGACACCATGCTTGATGCATACCGATAGTAAAAAGTCAGCCACTGGCTTTGGGGGCAATGAGTCGATGATGGCCTTTAAGCGAGACTGTGCAGGCAGTGAAAGGGCTTTAGGGCGAGTGATGTGCTTTGCAAGATCGATTAGCAGAGACTCTTGGGGTCATCCCCTTGCTGCCGACTTGCCGCTTGCATGGCAACCATGTCTTGTTCTTCCGGGCTAGACATGGCGTCAAGTGAGAAAGCCTCGCGAAGTCTGGATAAGAAATTTGGCCAGAGGACCCTTTCAGTCTGGTCTATAATCATGAGTTACCGGGTGTTGCAAGAGTCTAGTTTGGGTGGCTTACGGCTGTCGATAGATATGTCCTGCTGAGGGGTAGTTGTAGACTGGCTCGGTGGAGCGGTAACTGGGTTCTGAAGAGGGAGGAGACTGTCACTGTCTCGTGAGGATGGTCTCTCTCTATTTGTGTGAGTGCAACAGGCACAGCATCACCTAGGATAAGAACGTACTTTTCGAACCGGCAGGTCAAATTATTGGCTTGGCATCTTTGACAAATCCCTCCACTCGCTTCAATACATTTACTCTTTCTTGCCTTGAATCGATTACAACTAGAGAGCAAGTCAGTAATGTTTCCCACTCTTGAGGTCAAACCCACGCTCGAGCGGCTCGTTTCCGATTCTCATCGGTAACACGGCGTTTGCGACGTCGACGGGCTGCAGCAATGGGATCCATTTCCGACGGGGAAGCCTAATACCCTAGCCAGATTCTTTCTATTGGATTGAGAATATCGGCATGTTGCCATTCAAGAGAGAATTAGATGAGGGGAAGAATCGGCAATTTGATCATCCGTCGAGACCTTGGCCGAAATCTTGTCGGATGTCTGCCGGGAATGTGTACCAGGGGCCAAGCCACCAAGCCATTAGGGGATAGGTCGATTTTAACCCCCTCCTCCCCCAAGCAGCCTGAGATATCTCCTACCTATGCTGGTGAAAACGTCAAACCCATAATCCACCCGACATAACAAAGTTCTAAATCAGGATAGCGATTATAATAATAATAATAAGTTGCTCAGTCAAAGGCCGGAAGAAGCCGTGGAGAAAGGCGCCTGAGCAACCCACGGCTATGGCAAGAAGCAAGAATCCAAACTCAAAACCCCGTCTAAGAGGTCATACTATAGCTTTCCCAGGCGAACCGGTGGCTTGCTGTGCTTGGGATCCCTGGAGAGTTTATGTTAGCCTGGTTTATCTCTACTTGATTCGCTAGTTTAACTCTCAGTGATATCCCAGTCGCCTCGTTATCGTTATCGGAAGAGAGTGTAACTGGCTCAGTGTTCATACACTTAGTAGGACCTTGCCGCTCGAGGTATTAGTTATAAACCACCCTTGTGCGCGTTCCACGAACTTTTCCGAGGCGGTCTATCATCACCACTGAGCAAGCATCCATTCTACAACATCACAAAATACATCATCAACATGCCGATCCCTTCGCGCTGGTCAGCCAACATCCCAAACTTCTCGTTGCCGACCTGGATGTTCGGCGACCCTTTCAGTCCTCTGCCCAACTATACAGCATACGTAAATGTCAACCAGCCCGATACGCACACTCTTTCAATTGAGGACTACCGTCGGTGGTCGAAAAGAATTGCCCTGGGCCTGGAAAATGCTGGGTTACGCCCCGGAGATAGAGTCCTCTTCTTCGGTGGAAACCATCTCCTGTTCCCTTGCATCTTCATGGGAGTGATCATGGCTGAGGGCATTTTCACAGGCGTGAATCCTGCATTCACCACCCAGGAGCTAAACTATCTGCTCGAGGACCGCGGCCCGGCTTTTTTTTATTGCAAATTCCGACGTCTTGCCTGTTGCTATAGATGCTACAGAGCGCCTCGGTCTACCTAGAAGTCGCATATACGTGTTTGACGATTCAACCGTCGACACGCCCTCAAGTGACTCACTGGGAGAACGACACTGGAGTCAACTTGTGGCCGATGAGAAAGATGCTCAGTCTTATCAGTGGATTGATCCGATAGACCCAGCGTCAACCACGTGCTGCCTAAACTATAGTTCTGGTACATCAGGGCTACCAAAAGGCGTCGAGACGACTCACTCGAACTATGTTGCAACTGGAGAGGCTGCCATGGTTCGCCGGAGCTTGGAAAAACAGACGGATCAACCCCATCGCGCTCTCTGCTTCCTACCGCTTTACCACGCTGCCGCCCAGACGGTATATGCTATCGACTATCTCAAGATGGGAGTGACAACCTACATGATGCCAGGCTTTAACTTTCCGCAAATTCTTGAATCCATTGCGCGTTTTTCGATTACAGAGCTCCTCGTCGCACCACCGATCGTTCAGGCACTGACCAGTCCGCTGGCGCGCAAGTACGACCTCAGTTCTGTCAAAGCCATTTTCTCCGGAACCTCACCGCTCTCCCCGAAATTGGCGCTTAAGGCTGAACAGCTATGGCCTAACGGTCAGGTTCGTATTCAGCAAGCTTGGGGCATGACTGAACTCACTGGGGTCGGGGCTGTGTGGGATACTTCATCTGATCCTATTCCGTCGTCGGTAGGAGAGGTGGTTCCGAACAGTACCATCAAGTTGATGGATGGTGAAAAAGAAATCACTCAACCGCATGTGCCTGGAGAGATATGGTTTTCTGGCCCCGTCGTGATGAAGGGGTATTGGAACAACCCTGAGGCGACCAGGGAAACCATCGTCGAGGAAGATGGCGTTAGATGGTTGAAGACTGGGGACCTGGCTTATGTGGATTCTTTCGATGCGGGAGCAAGAATATTCCTGATTGACCGAACTAAAGAGCTGATTAAAGTTAAAGGGCTTCAAGTCGCCCCAGCAGAACTCGAAGCTGTGCTTCTCGAGTGCCCGGGCGTGGCAGATGCCGGAGTCGTTGGTGTTCAGTTGGCGGATGGAGAAGCCCCTCGTGCATACGTCGTCAAAACTCCCAACTCGACAGTCACTGATCAGGAAATAACTAGATGGGTTGAGGGAAGACTGTCAGAGTTCAAATGGCTCAAGGGGGGAGTGGCATTCGTGAACAGTATCCCCAGAAACCCAGTAAGTTATTCTTCACTCTCAGAGCCACAAATGGACAAGCAGATACTAATCAGCATAGTCGGGAAAGATACTTCGCCGGGTTTTAAGGGAGAAGGCGGTAGAAGAAATGGGCGTAGCATAATGATGGCCTCAGAGAAGAAGATAAAGAGAGGAACTACAACCTATTAATAGGTGTTGTGTGGAATAAATAGCTTGCAAGATGATGCACAACCTACCTAAACATCTAATATCTCTTGTTGTTTACGCGGCCGGTGTTGACCTCAGGTGTAGGGTGGATAATCAGCCATGCCACAGACACAACTCAACCAGCATGCATATTTCGAATCAAGAAATATGCCTAATACAATAGTAAAAATACTCTTGAAAGTAGAATTTAATCTGATAAAATATTCATACTTCCTATATCTCATAAGGTTGTGGTGAATCATGAACTAACCAAATAAAACTCCAAGAGAAAACAACTCGCGGTTATGGGGACGGGAAGAGATGGTGTCAGAGTGTAGCCAGTTACGACCCTTTGTCCTAGTATAAGCTCTACTTACAATGCACATTCATAATTCTTAATCTTATCAATCGATGCCCATGCTATCTACAGATTTTCACTCATCTCCAAGTGCGGTTAGGAGACCTCATCGCAGATATCAGCTCCCAAGATGATGCACGCCATGTAACATCATCAGAACTACAAAGCTTCAGACAATATTACAATTTCCAAACACGAAAGATTATGCCTTTGATGCGGCCTTTTCTTCAAGGCGCGTCGGCATCACGGTGTCAACTATTGTATCTAATTCCATGGTGGGCTGATGACACATCCTTTGATCCGGCAACTTGCGCGATGCTACACCATCACGTCGGTTGCAGCATTTACTCCGGGAGGCAAAGTAGGTATTTGTGAGAACCAACAATGCATAGTGTTTCTCAGATCATGCACTTGGTTGTCAATCTATTCTACCCGAGCCGAGACATCTTCATCGATGTCTCACAAATGATATCATATCCAATCTTCTGTTACAGGTCGCATGGTTGTCTCACCTTGAAAAAGATCAGATGAAGATCCCCAGACACAAAGTCCATAAATAACAGGCCCGATTTATTACATCTCATCGAAGCCACTGTGCGGCACGTGTCTCGTCTGGTTTGAGGGCAAATTGCAACAAGCAGACATCAGCTGTTGTCCGTGTCCTGGGGCTTGGGAGTGGAAATCTTATCACACGAGTCAAAGCGGCCGCATATTGTTGTTAGGCTTGGAACCGCTCGGCCCACAGATTGAGCCAGGCTGAGAAAGATCACGAAGATTTTCTGAGCAAAAAAAAGCCCCAGAGGGAACCCGGAGAAACAGGGATATCGTCTGGACGACCAACTTGCATTATTGAGATCTACCTCAATCCCGGGGCTCTTGTCCCTGTTTTCCGTCTTTATAGGGGTCTTTTGACGGTGAGACTGACTGCAGGCATAGCATGGAGACAGACAGAGAAGAAAAGAGATGTTGGTTGTGTATCGGATTGACGAGTCTGACTCGTGTTGTGGTTGCGGATGTCTCCACCGCGGAGCCGAACTGCATGGCGTCGTTGCGGAACTCAATTGGCGCCCTGTCGACAGGACAGGACACCGATTTGCGGCCGTCCAGGGCCATTCGGGTTCTCGCGTTAGTGGTAGAGACTAGCGGTTCTGCAGCTGGGAACCGTCCACCAAGATGAGGCGGCCTTGACACATTACGATGCCTCTTTGTTCGATGTCTTCTGCCCGGCCTGATCCGGTTGGTTGGACCCCCCTGCATGGTCATGTCCAGGCCACGTTTTTTTTCTTCGTGATCGAGGTTGCGCACGCTCCCCCCTTGATGACAGTCTAGTCTAGCTGGCGTTGTCTGGGTGTCGTATCAAAGGTCAGTCCTGGTGCTTGGGTGCAGAAGGAGAGGTGCTAGGCTGGCGGAGCCGCAAAAGCAAGGCGTGCGCAATGATGCTAATATGGAGAGCAATCTTGAGAATGACTCGACTGTTCGATGGAAGATCAGAGGACGTCAAATGGATGACAGATGGGTACCAGATGAGCCGTGACAGATGAATGGCAAGTTTGCGGTGACAGTCTCGAGATGTCGGTAAGGAAACCCCATACCCCAGTATACATTGTTACATGAGTGAGTGCAACTCCCGCAGTAGAAACTGGGGATCCTGTGATCTCTCAGTATTCGCGGGGCACCCGATGCTTGCTGATACCTACCGAGATGGGGAAATAACAGGTTCAGGGACCTCGGGGCAGTTGGAGCCCGACAATGCAAAGGCTCATCCCAGGAAGATCTTCAACGGTCCCCGTTACATTGCGGGTCTGGAAGCTCTGATTCTATCGCATGGGATAGGATGCGCGGAAGTGTCAAGTCCCAGATGCTCGAGTGGAACGAGCGCACACCCACGCCCATACACACACACACCCACCCCCTGGCCTTTGACTAGCGTCGATGCATGGCATGTATGGCTTTCCTCAAATATGCAGTCTGACGCTTTCCAAAAAGCAATTGTCTCTGTTGTTTCTTTGTTCTTTTGACCACGACTTTTCTTTTTACATCTTTCTCATCAAGCGTCGAGAGTCCCTCGACACCGAAACAGTCGGCAAGATGGGCGGCTTTCTGATGCCCGATCACTACCAATTCTACAAACCCAGTGTCAATGATATGAACATTGCGAGTATCGCTTGGGGCTTCTCTCTGGGTGTATGCATCTTCACGGGCGCAAAGGGTGCGAGACAGACGGTCAAGTCATGGAAGCGTGGTATGAGGACAAACATCTATCTCATCTTCCTGTGGACAGAATGGGCCAGCAGTACCATCATGTCCGCCATCACTTGGTCATACCTCCGCGAGTATATCAAGCCTAGCTTTGCCGTCTTCTTCGTTATCGGTATGGCTTCAAAATGGCCCCAAGGCTGTCGCATTTCCTCTAACCTATCACGACAGTCTTCCTCTGGGCCGTTCAGATTCAAACCCTACTACAGATCATCATCAACCGAATCTCGATTCTGATGGTAGTTCGGCAAAATGCGTGGAAGCTCAAGCTTGGCGTCTTCTTGACTCTACTGTGCATCAACATCAGTGTCTTCTGTGTTTGGATACCCGCTCGATTACAGATTAGCGACAAGTGGAGGGCTGTCAACAATGTGTGGGATCGAGTTGAGAAGGTCATTTTCTTGCTGATCGATGCGGCCCTCAACTTTTACTTTATCCATCTCGTTCGATCTCGACTCATCGCCAACGGTCTTACCAAGTACAACCGACTGTATCGATTTAACCTGCTGATGATTGGTGTCTCCATCACCATGGATGTACGGCTTGAACCCTCATTGTTTCAGCCTTTAGCCCACTAACGTGAAACAGGTACTCCTGATTGCCATGATGTCTCTCCCTAACGATATCGTCTACCTCCAGTTCCATCCCCTCGCATACCTCGTCAAGCTCCACATCGAGATGAACATGGCCGAGCTCATCACCAAGGTCGTCAAGGCCAGCAACCCCAACGGCTACGACTACTCTGGCTCGCGAAGTCGATCGAACCCCAAGAGCTCCCAGCACCAGACCGTCACCGGCAAGAAGATGGGATCCATCTTCCCAGGCGGCAACACCACCTATGTCGAGGCCGGCGAGGATATTGAGCTGCCCACCAGAGAGGCGCCTGGTATCCAAGTCTCCAAGACTACTCAGGTGGTGGTCAAGCAGACGGCGCCACAGGAATATGACGATCCGGACTTTGCTAGCGAATCGAGTTCGACGCGACATCTGAAACGGGAGCACTTTGCGGTCTAATCTGTTGTTTCTTCTACTACATCACAGCAACACTTTCGTATACCCACGGTCAACATTGTCTTCAACCATCAAAGATACCATAACCTATCTCACATTTTACCCCTCCATGATTAGATTTAGAAGCGGCAACGAGCATACACAAAGCCGTGCATATTGTCAGAGTACGGCATTCACCTAATAGTATAGACCACATAGAGTTTAGATGAAATTTAATGCATGAAACCGCCCCTCCTCGATAAAGTCCCCTGCAGAAAAAAAACAAGACATCGTTATCCTTGTCGAAAATCCTCGTCGTTGCGGCCAAGAATCGGCACTAAGAGTCGGCTCCGCTCGTCCGGACATGCTGTGGCTGACTGAGAGCTAACGTTAGATCCGCTTTAGCAAGATTGAGGCCACCCTTGTCCATGGTCGAGAATCACGCTATCATCGAACCATGCTCAAAGGTGAGTTAAGGGGGAAAAGCTCCAGCTATCGCATCGTGGAGTGCGTGATCTGAAGACTGGAAAAAAGCAATGCGTCCCCAGTTTGGTGTGTGTGGGAAGGGGAAGGCAAAACATGCTGGTTCCTTGTCTTCCCCAGAGAATCTCAGGATCTGGCAGATGTGGGTTCGGCAAAAGAAAAGAGAGGAAAAAAAGCAATAGAGACAGAGAAAAGGGACACATCACTGTGGGTTATGGGGAAGAGTTGATGACTTGCAGCTCAACCACGTTTGGTCGTGATTTGACGTGCCAAGATGTGTAGTTTTCTTTTGCTGTCTGATATTCAGAACGGACGATGCAGATCAATGAATTTCGTGTTTTGACGTGCATGAGAATAATGACTGTAGCAATCAACTCTTGTTAGTTGACTGCTGTCATCTCAAACTCGTGTTCTTCAAACACATGCATGCTTCACTCAATGAAGGGGTTTCTTCAAATGCTCAAACGCACGATTGCAATCTGCCATGCAACAACCTAGCAGCTGCAGACTTTTCCACGGATAAGCACATGGCCACAGGGCCGCTATCTGAGACCAATCGCCCAACGATCCCCTTTCGATCTCTCTCGTCCAAGCTCTCATGAACGCCTCCCAAACCGGCTCATCGAATAGCCTGCCCTGACAGCAGGTTCGGACGGGTGGCGTGTTGCGCGGTGTGCCCTGGCGAGCAGTGCATAACGGCACAGGTTCCCGGACAGGGGCTACTACCAACAAACGTTCGCTCGGCCAAGGGGGATGCTACCTTCTCTCGCTTGAACCATGCCCTTGGTCCTGCGGCTCAGCTCTTTTTTCTTCAACGGGATAATCTTCGGTCGTTGAATTCGCTATTTCCGCAAAACCTCAAACAAGAGAGATCGACAGAGCCAAGACACGGAGCCGCCTCACCCGTGTGTTCCAGAATGCTACCGAGTAGGGGTTCACACAAAAAACCCATGTGTCAAACACGAGGTCCTACCCCCCTTCTCAGCCTGGCTCAAAACTCGTTCCCCCCTAAACTGCAAAGCGGCGGGAGCTAAGAGCTTGGGTGCCGATAGGGCGGGTAAAAGGGTGCCACCGCCCGCGTGTCCTTGTCTCAGAAACGCAGCCGTCGATCCCTTTACCCTAGAAAAACCCATTAAACTTTGGCGTTAGTGGAACGCGGATATTGAGACCGAGATACGCGAAGGTACCTGGAGCCGCATCAACTTTACGGCCTAGTGCGTGTCGAGTCCTGGAGTCGCTGGTCTAATAGAAAAGGGAGCCGACTTGTTGGTCTCTTGATGGGTTTTTTGGTTCCTGACCTAGTGATCGCTTGATCGCTTCTAATGTCGATCTCTTGACTTGACATGCCCAATTCTTGAGCCGCAAGCATCACTTGACACCATATCAGAGCCTCAAGTCACTAGCCGATCGGCCTTTGTCAGAGATGACTCGCCAAGATCGTTTTAGATTTCGGAAGTGTACCGAGAGCGAAAACTTGGGTCACATTCGATGCAACACTTACCACACTGTTTGGGGATAATGTAACGGCGTTTCACTTTTGCTACGTTCCTTAGCTATGGACGATTGGCTCAATCATGCGATACAGGATATGCCGTAGATCTGACAAAGAAATTTTCCTGTCATACCCGGGTCACACCACGGTTTCTCCCCGCTCACCGTGACTAGGGTAGGCAATAATCTCGGTGAAATGCTCGGTAACGACACTATCGATCAATAAAAAAGACCCTGTCACTCAGCTGTCGTAAACATCTCTTTTAGGAGGGGAACCTGATTGCCGATGGGTCTATGGAGGGGCTACCATGGATCGCTTGTCACTATCGCTAGGATTGAGTGGATGGGCTACGTCAGCGTCGTTGTGCACAGCCGTCTTTGAGACTCGGTAACGTCGATTTTCCGATGCTTTGGACTGGTGAAGGTCGCCAGGGTCAGGCTCGAATCATGTTGCTACCGTTGATCACAGACGCCTTGATAGACAGATCTGCCAACCCACAAGCTCCCTTCTTCTAGCCTATTGATAAGAGAGAAACACCGGCAAGCCGGGACGAAATCCGACAAAATACTCACCAGAACATGTTGCGTAGAAAGAAAGGGGGGGAGTAGGTTGGGAACCGATGTTTTTCTTCTGGATAGTCGGCATTTCCCGAGACTGCTGCCCCTTGAGGATATATGGGGGCCTTGGATTCATCTTACATATTGTGTGATTTAGATATTAGGATAGGTAAATTTGGGCCCCCTAAGCCGTAAGATATTGAGAAGGTAAAAGATTGCCAATGTTGCTGGCTAGGGGCTCTAGTCAACTCAGAGATACTGCTCACCGTCCTGTAGCTCCCCTACTTCCTCACTAGAAAGACCACAATGTCCATACCCGCTTCCATCTCTAGACTCTGGTCTCCTCATCACGCCCCATTGTAATGGAATAAGCGGTGCCTCTGGCTGCGGCAGACCGTTTGGGTGGTGACAAGCTGCTGCGATAGCCAAGCTGCAGCTTCCAACTACAGGAATAGCTGTAGGTAATTTCAACCATCCCGTTATAGCCACCCAAGCCGCCATAAGAACGGAGACAAATATGGCAAATATGATAGCGATCGGGGAGTATCCGCAGGTGGCAAAAATCCATTCCCAGTCTGTCGGATCTGAATCGGGCGACGATCCCTGCATATCTTCAACCACGACGATAAATATGCTCTGTGACAACATCCAGTGCATTAAAATCGATAGAATAGTAAGAGGAATGCCGAATCGGTAAGGAAGCTGTAAGAAATAACGTGAACGCTGCTCCCCGCGTGGATGAGAGGAAACACGGATTGCTTTCCTTTTCTGGCCAAAGGCGGACCACTCGTTGGAAGAGACCATGGAAGTGAAGAGGCCATTATACTGAAAGTAGAGAATGGAGAATAAAATGTGCGGAAGGTTGGCAAAGAAAACACTGATCAGAACCTGGTTATCCGGGGTCCTGAAGTCTTTGAAGCCCATGCCGGTCAGGATAGCAGTCTCCGATACCTCACCGAAGCCTATCTTCCACAGGGCTTGAATGTCGCGGTCACCAATGATATGATGAATTCCGCAGGAGAGGAAAAATAGCGTGGCACCTAGGGCAAGACAATATCTGTAGCATTGACATTTAGCAACGTCACAGTTTTGAACTTGAAAAAGTCTCTTTATAATATAGAGAAACCGAGGAATAACTTACAGGAAGACGCTTGTCGCCCACCTACGGCTACTGACCGCTGCTGCCCACTGTCTTCTCTTCAATGACGGAGTCATGGGACCGGAACAACGTCCGAAGCCCGACCTTTTGATGTAATCAATGGAGGCTAGTGTCATATTCTTGGAAGCAGGTTCCGGAATCTCCAGAAAGGTCTGAATAGCATCGCCAAGCACAAATAAGGGCTGCTTTGGGGGAGTTAGGGCCACATAGACCAGTATCCCCGCTTTGAGGATATTGGTCCCAAGCATAATGGTGGCGATGACCATGCTGAAGTTCAGACGGCAAGCTTGACGCACTGGCTTGCTGAGACAATACTTGACTCGGCATCCAGCTGGTCTCCAATCGTTTGCCTTGTTTCTCACGGCTGCGAGTTGGTTGCGGCAGGCCGAACAGCCCTCGACCGACGCCCCACAGATCCAGTCAAAGGGTGATGGGCGGCAATGGTTTCGCCATAGGTTGTCAGACGTGCTTACCAGGTCGGAATCATAAATCCCCGATCCTTTATCGCATACAAGGATCACATGGCTCCGTGTGGTTTGGAAGCCCGTGGCATAGGCGTCGATGCATTGTAGGGTAGTAAGATTCTCCCAGTTGTATCGCAGGGCGAACTGGAAACTCTTCCCTACCTCCATCTCACTATCCCCCTTTGTAACAACGGCAGAGGCATTCCATCTTCCGGACTCATCGATGACCACCGCAAAATAACTGGTGGTTGAAAGAGATGCAAAAACAACAGAGTTGTATCTGTGAAAGGATGTGTTAGCTTAAGCCTAACTTCCGAACCTCAAGGGCTGGCGTACAGTAGATGCATGGGAAGTGAGGAAAGAGCCAGGAGCACCCAAAGGAAACATCTCTTGCCAGATATCTTTCCTAAATTCCGGACGCTTAGAAGTCCCACGTCCATCCATTGTCCTTGTGCATGAGCTTGATCGACTTCAGCTCGAGTTGGGGCCGATAAACACTGCATCGCGTAGCTGCTGGCTGATAGGAGGACGGAGCTGAATATATTGATCAAAAGATGCAGGACAGCGTTGAGATTCTTCGAAGTGACACAAGAGCCTTCGAAAATAATTCGTCGGCTAGTGATAGTATCTTTAGTCTCATTTCCGACCGGCAGCTTGATTGCCCAAAATGTGATGGAAAGATTGATAATGAACATAATGACGACAGAGGCTGCGCCAGTAATAAGGGTGAATCTCCAGCCAGAGATTTTCTTTTGTTGGGCTTGGCCAGGGACCGGCTGGGTCTCAACCGCTGTGTCGGGTGCTGCCATACCGAAGTACTGAGAAGAGTGATGTTTTTGAGATGCCCCGACCATCGAAACGGCCGCCATTCAGGCGCCTAGTAATGGGAACTGTGAGGTATTAGGGGGGAGGGGGGGAATACTTTCACATGTTGGATACGTTTCTGTTTCCGGAAGGGCGAGCCAAGACGAGCCGGGAGTCTGCCTTGGCGTCCTGAGAGTGGAAGTGGCGCGTAGCTGAACATCCCTTAACGAGGGAGCTAAGCCAAGTTTCTGTATTTTGTACGTAAAGGCATGCATCAGAAAATACTCCAGTAGGTTATTTTATTATGGTGACCGGAGAATTACGCCATTAACACGCAAGAGCTCAAGGAACATGTAAGCCCGTAGCTGGTGATCTCATGTAGTCTTCTGGCTTAGGTATCCCATCGAGGGTCGGGCTTCCACTATAACAAAGAATAATATCAACACGTCATAGTATCATATCCCAATGATCAAACAATGGCCTTTGTTTTAGTTGTCGGAGCATCGACCTGAGAAAGCCGGTAATACTATGACAACCAGTATCGTTAAAGGTGCAGTAGAAGTAGGCAATTCGATCACCACGCTAGGGAGTCCTGCTTTCCAGCTATAGGCTCACAATCGCCAAGCATGTTCCTGGGTCCGACGTCGTGGGTTATGTTGTCGTCTGCTCAGCCGACTGAACAGCGACGAGTAGATTTTGAGACTCCCGGGGTGATGGCCCCGTTTACTAGACCGTGACGTTGTGGCCGCGAACCAACGCCTCCCACCCTTACCTGGGCTTTACCGCTTTATTTTACACCCCCGTTGGCTCATACAAGGTAAACTGCTTATGGTACAGAAGGCATTGCCCAGGTACACGAGGCACTCCCTGGCTGCTTCGGCTCTGGGTGTTCATTGCTTCTCACTGGACTGCGTGGGTGGCAGTGTTTGGCGGGATGCCCGAGAGCCGCGGCTAAGCCTAACTGCACAATATTAATGCGATGTCCAGTTTTTTGGTTAGAAACAAGGCAGCTGGTGTCAGGACTGCAGCGCTTAAAGACGCCCCTCGCATACCTCGCGTATAGAGCGCCCAAGAGCATGTGTAGTGTTTTTTGAACTATTACGAAGATTAAAAATTCTCTTTTGATAAAGAAACTAGTGAATGACTCGTAGTAAGGCGCTTGTCGCCCCTATGCCGCAATGTCTGGAATTGAAAGGGAAACACAAAGCATCCCAATAGCTGGAATTATATCTAGGCCTGTTGTGGCTGTTATAAGTGGCATATATATATAGAAGGACTGTTATGAATTTACGTTATTCCAAAATAGTACTTAAAGCTTAGTACGAAGGCCAGACTCTGCGATTATACCGAGTTTATATAAGCCTTAAGTCTTCCAAAAGGTAGAAACAGTTAGATATCAAAGCTAGCCTAAGATCATAGTATTTAAACACTATACGCTTTACATAGGGACTTTAAAGCTGTACATATGACTCCCAGAAAGCTTCCTCTCAAATTCGCCTAGCTTAAAGAACCCGGATGTCTGTTTAGGCGCCCAAATAGTCACCTGCATCACTTTCTGCTTGATTTGCCAATGAACTTCCAGATCACCTTGGAAAGCTGTCACAACCCTGGCATGAACATCCTTGAGCCCCATTTGGACTCCCGCTGAAGGCGTGATGTTCCAGTTTCGGTAGCCAAAACCAGCAGTACCAATTGCGGCCTGAATGCCGGCCACCCACTCAGTCAGAATGTAGGTTGGTGCTCCGCCCCAAGGATGGGAAAGGCTGGTGAAGAGACCCAGGCCAGGGTCTCCATATTGATTCACATACTCCCACGAAGTTCCTGTGCTTGTCCCTTGATTTGAGAGCATCGGTGTCCACAGGCTCTTGATAAGATTCAGGGTCGTCTCGGCAGCTTTGCCAGTGTCCTGAGCCACGAGGGCTGATAACAGGAAGCCGTTTGTGTTGGGAGAGATGTTGGTTGCCGGATCAGAGGAGTTTGATTTGGTTGAGTCCTTGTAACCAGGTTTGAGTTTGAGCTGAGGAAGCAATGACAAGAAGCGGTTCGCTCTGCTGGGGCTGGCTGTGCCTGAGGTGATGCAGAAGGCCATGCTGGAGACGGAAAAGTCATTCATCTCAGCTGTAGACAGACCATAGATACCCATCTCCTCGTTCCAGAGTTCCTTATTGATTGCCGATGCCAATTTGGTCGCAATCGATTCGTACATCCTAGCATCGACGTCTTTGCTCAAAGCCTGTGCAACGTGGGCCATTGATCTCGATGCCTCGACTAATGCGCAGTTGACCGCAGAGCCACCATTAGAAGGCCCAAGGAAAGCCCCGAAAAGCTGCAACAGGCCAGTCGTGGAGTTGATGTTATCAGTAGCAAAACCCAGATTGCTCTTCCAGCTGTCCCAAGTCGCCTCGGCAAAGGCTAGGTCGTTGCTGCGACGAACATATTCTGTGAAGGGCAAAACTCCTAAAATCTGATAGTCCGGGAGAATGATTTCATAAACATCGTTTGCCCTGCCAAAGTATCTGCCTCCACCACGAGCGAAGGCGAGATTGTCCGTATCCGGGTTGTAACCAAGTGGAGGAGCATAAGGCATGAGACCTGTGGGAGTCTGCCAATCGACGAATGTCTGCAGAGTATCCCTGGCTAGTTCGTACCTCGTGGTGCTTGTTCCAATGATTCTCGTGGTGTGCAAGAAATCGCCAAGCCATATCAGTCGGTCACGTTTCGGACCATCAAGGCAGGCGGCTCGACGGTTCTTGTTCACACCATACTCTCGGATCACGCCGTCGTCTGAAGCATCTGTCATTGGGTTTCGATATAGCTCAGTGCCGTTTTTGGTGTCGTAAACCACAACGTTTCTGAACCAACCAGCTTGATCTTGCCAACCACCGAAGCCCCAAGAGCCGAGGGTATCGGGGATTCCGCCAGGATTTCTTGCCTCCCCGATTGGATAATCGCGTAACGTGACGTTGAACACCTCAGTACCGTCGATAGAGAGCGAGATTCTGCTGGTCATCAAGGACAGTTCTGAGCCGGTACCACCTGTTGCTCCTGACTTTGAACGGGACGTCGAAATTGTCCAAGTGCCAGGAAGTAAGAGTCGTCACATTAACAAATGAGTAGCCGTAACCAAGAACAACCGTATTGAGCTGGAAGATGGTTTTGTTGGCATTAACGTAAGGCTGTTCCTCGGCAACCAAGTTAAGTTGAATGCCTCCGGCAGGGGACGCTACAGGGAACGCCTAGAAACAAACCAGAAGATGTCAGCCGTTGAACAGATGTGGGAGGAGTTAAGCTATAGCAGTAAACATACCACAGTCCAGCCGATGCCTCCCTTGTCAATCTTGGTGTCGAACTCGAGAGTGTAATTCTCAAAGAAGGTGCCCTTGGCAGAAGTGCCAGCTCTCATACCTCGCACGTAAGCGCCACTTTCCGAGTCAATCTCCCACATGGTGTTCTGAGATCCCGCCTCCACGCAAGCCGCCACGGCAGCCCTTGCACCGAGCTATTGAGTGTCAAGTCATGCCGCATAATAGGGGAAGACAGAGAGCCTCATTTTCCAAATGTCATTCAGCTTGTCGTCATCAGACACAAACTGACCAGGTAGGTTATCAATGTCAACAACGGGGATGCTCGGTACGAAGCCAACAGCGGAGAAAGTTACGCTTCCTTTGGTCAGAAGCCGGATAGACTGCCATCTTTGGCCACCTTGGAGCAAAAATGCATCGATTCGCCCAGGCTTCTTGATTTCGTAAGTTTCAACGCGGTATGTGTTGGCGAGGGCAACAGCAAAAGGGAAAGGGTCGTCGCTGAAGGGCTGATCGAGGCCTAAGATCTCCTCGGAATACTTGACCTCGATTGGAACCGGTCCCGAAACAGTTTTGACGTCAAAAAATGGATATCCGGCCACCTCATAGCCATAATCCAGTGTTGCCACTGGAGCCTGCTGCTCCAAGTGAAATGGTTTAAATCTGCCCTGGGATGTCGAAGCACGTGCGCCAAGCGCGAGGCCAGTAGGGAAAAAAGCATGTTTGCTAATGCTCAATATTAGTATAGGTGATATAACGATGTGGAAATAACTATAGAGTTTATAGAAGGGATAAGTAGCAGAAAATGGCAACGAAACAGACCTGCTAGGCGTCTGATAATTACCAGGAGAAGCTATACCGAAAACAGGCAGAAGCAAGAGGGTTACCCAACAATTGATGGGCAAAAATAGCAAACCAATCATGCCGTTTTAGATAGACAATGAGAAGAGCTGGGCGGGAAAAGTAGGTAAGTATAAGAGGGTGGATTGCAGAGTGAATGAGGGCAGACCCCCAAGGAGATCTTATACCTTCGCTGAAGGAGTTCGGTCCTCGATAGTCTCGATCTCTAAATGACCGAGATGCCCGAGGTACCTTCGCAGAAGAATTAAAGATAGGCCGAGGACTTGACAAATCCCTGTCTTCCCCGCAAGTCGGCCCATGTGTAGGTAGGGTCGAGCCGGATTCCGGGGAAGCTCAAGTTTGCGGGGTCTCCACAGGCTCGATGCTCGAATGACCTGGAGGTGGGAGACAACCTTGATGGGGATGAGCTAGTATGGCGCGTTTCGGATGACAGGTCGTTTGTTTCGCGAATACTCGTTTAACTGATGATGTACGTACCAGACCAACCCAGGCGCGGGGGTTTTGAGGGAATACGCGGACTGAAAGGAAGTTTCGGGGGCGTAATTTCTCCTGGCCCAGAAAGAAGCGACTATGAATATTGATGATGTAGCGATCTATTTATTTATATAACACCAAAGACTTAAGTATAGGGTTATCAATCAGGATGCTTATTAACAATTGGACCCCTCAGTGAAACAAAGGCCCAAACTCAATTCAACCTCAACTTCCCACCCACAACCTCCTAACTAGTAGACTGTCGCTTCAACATGACGAGGACCAGTGGTAGTGTCATTTCACTTCACGCTGCAATCATTCCCCTGGAACCGATTGCTCCGGATGTCAAGATCAAATCGGACAAAACATACAATGCGAATACTACCTCCGCTCATGGCGCCTCAACTCTTGGCCAAGATATCGATGCCGCTTCGCCAGCAGACCCAGACCTTTCGGTTCCATCACGAACTCTGGGTATCTCCAAGATCAGAGGCGTAACCGTCATCGTCACCTTGGCTGGCATCAGCTTCCTCAACACTATGGGTTCTGGCATTCTCATCGCCGCCCTTGCAAGGATTGCCGATGACGTTGGTCTCGGGGAAAGCCTCATTCTGTGGCCCGCCGCCGTTTATGCGCTCGCAGCCGGTTGTCTACTCCTCATCTTTAGTGCCGTTGCTGATGTTATTGGCGCCAAGTTGATGTGGGTGACGGGCAGCTATCTCTTCGTTATCTTTACACTAGCAGTTGGTCTCGCTCAGACTAGGATTCAGATCATTGTCTTTAGAACATTACTTGGGGCATCTATTTCGATGTGCCTGCCCACCGCCGTCAGCTTAATCTCGAACACGTTTCCGAGAGGAAATTGGAGAAATATCGCCTTCGCCATGAACGGCATGGGCAGTCCGTTGGGTTATGCTCTTGGTTTAGTTCTCGGAGGCATTTTCGCTGACACGATTGGCTGGCGATGGGCTTACTACATGATGGCCATCATCAACTTTTGTCTGTCAACTTGCGCTATTTGGTCTCTGCCATCTGTTCACACTGAATCTGAACGAAAGTGGACTGCCCGGTTGGCGCACGAGATCGACTGGGTTGGTGCGACGACTATGAGTGTGGCACTCGGCATGCTCTTGTACGTGCTCGCAATGATATCGTCATCCTTTAAAAAGCTCGACGACTCCTCCAACATTGTCCTTTTGACAACAGCAATTCTCCTATTGATTGTGTTTCCATTCTGGATGAACTATCAAGTCAAGCGCGGGAAGCCGGCTTTGATCCCAAATGATCTCTGGAAAAACAAGTCTTTTACTTCAGTGTGCATTGCTGTCTTCCTTTGCTGGGCATCTTTGAATGGCATCGAATATTTTACGACCTTGTAGTAAGTTTCATCAACTGAGACTTGCCATCCGAAACTAACACACAGTCTAAGCTTCCAAAAGGTTGAAGGCCTATCTGCCCTGCAGAGTTCGCTACGGTTCTTGCCCCATGTAATCATGGGTGTCGCCGTCAACATCATCACCGGATTGCTCATCGCGCGCGTCAAAGTGCGTACTCTGGCTGTTGTCTCGGCACTTATCACCATGGTGGCCTCACCTCTGATGGCCACAGTCGATGTCGGCGAGAACTATAGGCTGGCGCCATTTTGGGCCATGTTTCTGTCGCCCGTCAACCCAGACGGTACGTATTGCAATATTTCATCGTCAAACTTGCTCTAACAGATTCAGTACTCTTCACTGTATCTAATCTGGTCATCTCTGATGCCTACCCTCCTGAGATGCAGTCCCTCGCAGGCGTCTTTAACGAAGTTGGGCAGTTCGGAAACTCTGTTGGGCTACCCATCACTGCCGCCATTGCAGCCTCCGTGACAGAGCACTCGGGAATTCGAGCACGCGAGGAAGCGTTGATGAAGGGGTACCGAGTAGCCTTTTGGACCATCTTCGTCAGCTGTTCAGCTGTTACTATTGTCGTTTGGTTTGGACTGAGGAAGGGTGGAGTTGTTGGTAGGAAACAAGACTAATCAGAATCCCTCTGAACCCACCTTACCGCTGAGCTGTAGTAGGTTGTTTCGAGGCGATCTTGTTCTGTCGGTCGTGACCACCCACCCGCAGCAGGCCCTGACAGCTACCTCCTAACCCGCACCCTAGAGCCCAACTTTGATCACGCGTCTATGCGCGGATCTGCGCTCCTAGGCATGGCACCATGAGAGTTCTTCCACTTGGATGATAAGAAATCTTTAAACAAAGGTGCCGTAGGCTTCTTGGCCACTCTCACCGCGTTCTTCCGGATGATATTTTGTCTCTGTTCTACCATGCTCTATTTTGTCTCTAAGCGCCTGCCCTACTCATGCTCTACTTAAATCTGGAACTCGGGGACATGGTTTCACA
Source organism: Fusarium sp. AF-6 (assembly GCA_003947015.1). NCBI lineage: Eukaryota > Fungi > Ascomycota > Sordariomycetes > Hypocreales > Nectriaceae > Fusarium > Fusarium sp. AF-6. The sequence continues at coordinate 58,259 of NKCJ01000207.1, forward strand.
GCGTAATCAGTATCGCGCTCGCATCTAGCGTGTAAACGCCGTAGGAGAGCACGCAACCGGTCGCTTCCAGCTCTCCTCACATCTCCCGTCTCAACGACAAGTAGGTCTGTTAGGATGATATCCAGGAACTCGTGTACAAACCTGGAACATTTAGGGTGGGTATGTGCGTCCTCGATGAACTAAATGATGGACGAGTCAGCTTCGTATTCTACGATATATTATTACGAACCTAGGCTTGCCTTTGTCACCGTGGGTTCAATCATCGCTTCGGTTCGCGCATCATTAATATTGTAGTAAGGGTTGTCACCCAGGAAGTTCTCGCCCTCGCCGTCTTGTCTGGCGACAGCCATCTCGCTCACTAGACTACATCCCCCAAGGAGCCAGGCGAGGAATTCCAAATACAAACATCCCATGCTCCAGATATCGTACGATGGGCGGATCAATCCATCTCCGAGTTCAACCTCAGGGGGCCGGTAGCAACGACTAGATCTAATATCCCAGGTGTGGAACTTAGTGAGAACAAAGTCAGTGATCTTGAGAGTGCCTCCCTTAGTCCCATCATTGAACCATAGGATATTCTCGGGCTTAATGTCACCATGGCGGCCGTATTTAATCGGATGCAGGAGTTCTCTAAACTCTTAAAAGTCATTTCTGTCATGGTCGTGATGCACTTGCCGTCTTTTTCGCGGGAAAAGAACGGGGCAAGAATGACCCATTGCCACTCCAGAAATAGTTTTTTCTGGAGTCTTGTCCATTTTGCAGAGGCCTTCAGTGGTTCGCTCCCTTCTCTTGGGTAAATCTTGAAGCGTTGTATGGACATCAGGTTTCGGCGTTGACTGAAAGGTAGATCAATGTCGTTGATCCCCTCCCTTAGAAAGTCAACGATACAACCCACTTTCTCGATTAGGACTAGAATCGCAAATATTTTCTTGCATCTTTTGATGATTTCGTTGGCGTTCTGTTGCATTTCCCCGTGATGTGCGTCTGGGTGGAGGCAATCTTTGAGTTCATGTGCGACAGCTTGTTCATTAACCACTCTCTCGACATGACCTCCTGGGATGAAAGTTTTGCGCCCGACTCGAGATCTGATGACGCCACCCATGAGCTTGTACCGAAGTGTTTCTGAACCAAGGTCGCTATTGTCTCCGAATGACTCCAAGTCGGGGCTGACTAGTTGTCCCATTGTGTTTTCACTGTGCTCCCCACCCTCCCGCAAAGGTTCGAGCAAGACGCGATTGTCCTGTAAATGCCTAGATTTGACAGTGACGTAATCCGAGATATGAGGGAAATCCACATCGGTCATCTTTTCTTTCTGAATAACCTGGCCTTCGTTCTGGTTCCCAAAATTTGGCGGAACGAATTCGGTATCCTTAGGGGAGAGATATTTGAACACATGGCCTTCATCATCCTCGGTAGGCGGCGAGTCGGGGTATGGTTGACTTGACGATTGGAACCGCTTAATGAATGGCCCTATCAGTGGGTCGAGCTTGTCCTCCGTGACCTTTCCCTACGTCTCAGTCGAACTTCAACAAAGCCAAAGTGGGCAAAAACCAGTCAGGGACCACAATCAGTACCACGATCACCCGCCTATCTTATACCTCGGGATCATTCATCTTGAGATCGCCACGGGAATCGCATTCTCCCGATCAGACGACGCAGAGTTACATAACCGGTGCAATCAGGATGGTTATCAGGCCTTAGAGCAGCTGGATAGTTTCGAGACGCAGACCCGAGGTAACCCCTTCAGACGAATATCGCCAGCGCTAGGAGAAGCTATTCGGGCCTGTCTACTGCTGGAGCTGCCGAAAAGCTTCCCCAGCCAGAACCTAATGGAAGACGGCTCAATCCGGCAGTTCATCCTTGACTGCATCGTTCAACCCCTAGCAACGGAGCTCAAGGATGGGCATAAAGTCTCTTTGGATGACTTTCATAATGCACTTGCCCAGGACAAAGACGTTGACAATCTAGCGAGAGACGGCATGAGGTTACAGGCTTCATGGCCGTCACGCATCGACCATACCCAGTCTGATGATGCGGCTGATCAAGCCTATTCTCCTGCGATAGAGGAACATAGTTCTGGAGTTTGTTTCACACAGGCGACCAAACCAGTGGCCGGAGACCGATGTGAGCCTTGCCTTTACGCCGATGGAGGAGAGATGGAATGGCCAGTCGATGAAGAAAAGTAAGTAGCTTCAGGACAGCCACCTGGGTCTCAACTAGTCCGTCTGGTCCAGAAAGAAGTGTCTAAGATAATCGGTTTATAGAGTTTCCAGTGCTATCAAATGGTTTAAGTGGCACAACAATGCCCTTGCTCGGATTCAGGCTGACCGTCTCGTGGCTAACATACCAAATCCTGAACGGATCAAGATTGCTATTCTGGATAGTGGCATTGATCTTTCAGACGATCATAGGTTACTATATAATACCGGTCCTGAGATTATCTATCACAACTGGATCGACAAGGGTCAGGAGTGGAAAGACGATGTTGGACATGGCACGCATCTCGCCATTCTTCTTCGCATGGTCGCACCAGAAGCGGTGATCCATGTGGCGAGAGTCTTTAAGAAGAAACCATCAATTTCACGCTCAGCAGAAAGGATTGCCGAGGTAAGAGTCTTTACCCTCAAAGAACAAGAAGAGAGTAAATTTGACTAATATAACGGTTGTACACAGGCTGTGATGCATGCTGTTGATGAGTGGAAAGTCGACATGATCGTCATGTCTTTCGGCTTCGGAGTGAGACACGAGGCATTGGAGAGTGCAATCAAGCACGCAACAGTCAAAGACGTCCTCATCTTTGCAGCAGCTTCCAATGATTGCAAAAATCGTCCCGATGAGGCGGCATGGCCGGCATCAAGGATGGATGTCTTCTTCGTGCATTCGGCCGACGGCCTCGGCAACCCATCCACATTCACGCCGAGTCCGCAAGACAACATGAGGATCATGGTGCTAGGCGAGAGCGTGCAGTCGGCATAGCCTAGCAAGTTCAAAGCAAAGGGCGACCAGAAGCATATGAGCGGCACATCTTGCGCAGCGCCTATCGCGGCGGGGATCGCGGCGGTGATTCTGGATTATGCGAGGGGGTTCTTGAGTGAAGATGAGTGGAGGCAATTCCGCCGTTACGAATCTATCTCTCGGATGTTTAAGAGACTGAGTGATACTGAAAACCCTAGTGGTTATTGGTGGGTTAAACACTGGACCTTGTTTGACGACAGACAAGAAGATGCTCCTTGGATACGAGGCGAGATTAGGAGATACCTTTGGTGACGACACAGAATCTTGAGGCCCTCGTGGTGGGTTACCTCGGCATAATTTCTACTGTCTCCAATGTACTACAGTCGATCAGCATGACTACATAATCTTGAGTGCCTGAAAACAAGTCCCCCATGAGTAAAGTAAGATTTGCTCCTTTGTCTCAGTTATCCCATCAAGGGCCCGGCTTCAACTATAACAGAGAACACATTTCTAGTAAGATTCATGCTCTGTGAGAACTGAGAGAAGCTGAAGGCTGACCAAGCCTCGGTTCTAAGTGGCTGTGGCCTGGAAGAACCCAACGCCACAGCGCTTACCATCAGGCTCCAATACCTACGACCTTGATTGACGCGTTATTTTCAACCATCTCTGAACACTGTATCTACAATTCATCCCTCTCAACAAAAACAGTGATCATGAGCAAACTCTACTATTTCCAAGCACCTACTTTGGACATCAACCCGGAGAACCCCACAGCGCCAAGGCTCGGAGGAATCTGCCACTCTCGAGACACTTACCGGGCCCCTCAACCAGGCTGACCACGTCAACGTACCCGAGAATCTCAAGAACGTGAGTTCAAACATTGAATTCGAAGAGACGGTCGGTAACAACTGGAATGTCAGCCTTGGAGTTAGTGCAGGCGCCGCCCAGGGTTTACCTGGTACGACGAGCCTGGTGTACGCCTTCGCGCGTGACAAGCAGAACGTCTACTCATGCGAACTGCTCGAGACCGTCTCGTTCGAACCTACCAAAGAATACATTGCCGAGAGTATCCTCGCATCCCAGCGGGTCCAGTCGTTCCTCCAAAACGGCCTCTTCGGCCGCAAGCGCGTCTACATGGTGACGGGCCTCAAGATCGCCACGGGCTTCTCCAAGCCGTCTACACGCGGGACACAGCACGGCCCGAAGCTCCAGATCGGCGTCGATGCCACCGCTGTGGGCGTCCCCGTGCAAGCTGGTGTGCAGCTTGAATTCGGCACCGGCAACGAGCGGACCATTTCTCATGCACGCGCCACCAACAAGATCGTGTTTGCCTACCGCGTCATTCGAATCAAGGTCAAGAGAGATGGCGAACCTGACTACAAGTACCGGAGTGGTGGCAAGTATGATTTCGATGAAGGCAGCGACGAGGACGAGGACGAGGAAGACAAGTGGGACTTGGAGCCATTGGATGAAAGTGATATTTTGAAGGATTTCCCTGACTCGGTGAAGGTTGAGATAGATGACAAAGAGTGAAGCGGTCCAAGTCTGAGTTTGACAGCTTTACTGTCGACTTGTTTCCCAACTACTGATATAGATAACGTACATAATAAGCATGTTAGCGAAATAAGTATGATTGATACACATGCAATTAGGATGGCGCAAACGTCAGCTGTTCAGGGAGGCGCCCCTGTGGCGGGCGCCGCAGTCTGATATCGCTCCTCCTTAGTATCTATATATTCTCCCAAACAAATACTATCCCGGTACAAATCTCCGTCCCCAAAGCTTCTGGATCCATAGGATACGATGCATCACTCAAGCTCTTTAACCCTGCCCAGTACTCGGGCCAATTAAGCTGGGCAGCCTCTCGTGCCGTGGAGTTCCCGTTACTATGGCATCCGAGCACAACTCGTAAATAACGTTATGAACCTCAAGTTACTACCAGTTGCAAGCAGTGGTACCAGTGGGACGAACGACAATGCGTGTCTTGATAACGCCACAACTTCCCAGCCTTTCAACCTTCATGTTGTAACATGTTTTATGACCATTATCCTTCCAAATGCGATGGGCGCGAGTCTTTCCCGGATCCACACAGATGTTTTGCTTGCGGCCACACGCGGTAAAGTCGTAGCAGCCGCCGGGGACGCTGTTACCCAGACTGCTGCCGACTTTTTGGCGATAGCATTTCGAACAATCATTGACTCGGATGTCCGAGTTCGAGCTGAAGATAGTCAAGGGAGGATCGCCAGGAGCTCCATTCACAGGCACCGCGGTGAAGGTGTACACCAGGTCGAATCCCGCGTTATAGTCAGGACAGGTACCCTGCTCACAGGGTCCGGCCATGAGCTTGACGCCATCTTCCGCCGGGTTCGAGGAGGCATCCTCGATTATCTCATCAGGAGAGGAGTCATTCTTCCAGTTGGCTGGATTTTTGAAGGCGTCCATGTCGATGCCGTCCAAATCAGAGGAATCGTCGGGGATAGCAAGAGCTGTCCAGTCTGTCGTCGCGGCTTCAGGAGCTGTGGCCACTGGGGAGGCTTTTGTACAGGCGACCATGGCCACAAGGAGAAACTTGGCAGCGACCATTGTGGAGGGTTCTTTGCTGAGAAGTAAGCAGAGACAAGAGAGCTGGATTGTCTGCGCTGTAGAATGCGCAGTGAGGATTGTGTTGCTTGATATCGTGGCTGACGGAGGCGTCGTTGATGACAACAGTAGTGAAAGAATAGGAGGGAAAGTGAAGCTTTATATGTCCAGGATTGAATGATAATTGCTCAGCTAAATTAGTTCTTGTTAATCTCGGCTGTTACCAAACATCTCAGTTCCTGATCTTGTGGATAGCAAGGACCTCGTATTGGAGTCTGTCTTACTATTCAATTGTTTACGGCACAGTAACAAGAAGGATCAGAGAAGGAGGAATCTATTGACAAATAGTGTGTGAAAAACCAGAAGCTTCCTGTAAGATTCATGCGGATATTACCAATTATGGCAATATAGGCTTACGGTCTGGCCCGCTAAAACTCTGTCACTGTAACCTGGCACATGTTCCTCGTCCAACACCTGCTATGGCTACTGTAGCTCTTTACAAACGCTGCGGTACGTTGAAAGCATCCTAATGATGAGTCTCTTTCGGACCAATCCCCGCTCAAGAGTCCCAAGTATCGTGCCGAGCGCCCCGGTCGTCTCGCTCCGCAGCCACAGGATGTGCTTCGAGCTGCCTATTACAGCACATGAACTTTGCAAAGGTTCCCAAGCACGCAGGACACATGCCAGATTCACCTCATTAGGATAAGTCATACGTCCGGTGAGGTTGACCCGCCAGAGTCACGTTCTCTTATTGGCTGCGGGCCATGTATGTGGAATAGAATCATGTTCGATTGAAATGGTAATAAAACGACGAATGTTGAGTGTTGTTTCCATTGCCCCAACGCAGGCCAAACCACACCCATCAGCACTGAACACTCTAAGGTCAATTAAAATAACGATGCAAAGTCTTTTGCGGTATTTCTTTAATTCCGAATGTCAATTTGTCAGATATCATCGGCCCTACACTACCCCATCGCCGTAATTACTTCAACTCTTGGTACGACCACGCATATATAAACAGGGATCCGATTGGTGGCAATTTCACCTGGAACGAAACTTGGCAGAGGCTGTGCATACTACGTAATATAATTTGGCGAGAAGGATGCTGAGTTATGTTATCGCTGACTGTATTGAGAGGAATTGGATGCTGGAGTGTACCCAGTCTTTCTGGTATAGGCAGGGGCGCCACTGATGTAGCCCGGGCTTCACGGGTCTAGAACAAGCCTTGTACGACTGTTCCAGCTTTGTCAATGGGAAACTGAGTGCTTGGTGTCCAGGAATAGGAAAGTCTTCACCAACATGGTCAATATGATGAAGTTACGTGTCACCTTCGACTGGAGAGCAACCTGAGAAAGTGCCCATTCACCACAGCCCCTAGCGGAGGGAAGCTCATCCTGCGCATCTCATGACTGGTCAACCCTAGTCGTCTTGAAGGTGGCAGCCCACGAATGTCAAGTCAAAGCAGCAGTCAGGTAAAGTCCCAGTGGTTAATCTTTGTGTCACGAGCGCCCATGTTCCCGCTCTTTCGGGGACTTTTCCGACGGCTTGGCATGTCAAGGAATGGCCTCCCAGCCCCTGTACCCCATATCCATTGGGACGGTACCCGTAACTGGGCCGTGACGGCCCCTGCTAGGACTACCGTATCGACTCAACACATTGAGTAGCACCGATGGGTTGAAAGACCCTTGCTAGCCTCTCTTCCGTAAAGATCGATTAGCCCGCCTATACCCGCACCCAATCAAGGAGCTTCAAAGGTCTCTACCCGCGCTTATTCAATCAATAGGCATGCTGGCAC
>NKCJ01000208.1:0-65475 GCA_003947015.1 Fusarium sp. AF-6
CCCCCGGTCGTGGTCCCTGAAATGAGTTGCCCCGTGTTGCCTGTAAGGTACCCGCGCATCCGCGCCGTCTACTCTCAATGAAAAAAACAACCCCTGGCTGAAATTTCCAGTCCAGAGCGGCGGCTGTCCCACTGGTACCTAACATTCCACCGTTTCTAAGCGCCACGAGCATGTCACTCCACGACGGACACTCATCATAACCGACCCCCGGGGGACACTCCTCCTCCTGGTCTTTTCGTCGTCATAGTATAAGAGAAGAAGCCCCGACCGACATTTGATAACGGACATTGCATTGCACTTCAATGGGTATACCATTCATGCGACTAACTTATTATATCAGATCTGCTATGGATGCCATATCGCTTCTGCTGGCTATCCTTATTATCGCCTACTTTCCTGCCATCCGAGATTCGTCATCGGACGCTTTAAGCGAATCCAATCCAATTCTTTCCCATGATTCTCAATGGCACACACTTCCATGACTCGACGCTATAACCAAGTCCACCTCAAGCTCTATACTCAATCACAAATCTCCTCTCAACCTGCTGCAGCGTCGTCGAATCATTCTCCCCCTCAAACTTGAGATTCACCTTTCCGCCGTTATCCATGCTGTGCACCTCTGCCTTGTAAAACGTAGTAGTGTTGGGGTACAGCGCAAGAACCACCTTGCCTGACTCCCAGTCCTTCAGCGAGCTTGCTTGGCTCTCGGGCGTGATCGAGATCATGCTGCTGGCGCTCGACCGGTACTCCTTCTGCTTACTCTGGTCGTCCGGTTCGATATCGAGTACCTTGTACCGCCGGCTTTTACCTTCACCCGTCACTTGAGCCACTTCGCCTAGGATCCAGTCCGATGTCTGGTCACCGTTGACCTTGGGCTTAAAGGCAACCGCATCGCCCTTGGAAAAGACAACCTTGGACTTGTTGGATCCCGATCCGACCCCGCTCCCAACTGACCCCTGAGGCTCGACACTATCGGCCTTGGGCGGCATGCTGTCGCGGTCCCGGTCCCGATCTCGGTCTCTTGCCCGGTCACCATACTTTCGCGAAGACCCTCCGATGGGGCTCGGCACGGGTGAGTCGCCGGCGCCGTCAAAGTCGTAGAGTGAAGCAGTATTGTCCCTGGCCTGTCTCTTGCCGGGACCCGCAGCCGCGGCTTCGGACTGCTCCTTGGCTTGCACTACGGCGCGGAGTACTTTAAGCTGCTCAATGGTGTTCTTGATGTTGGCCATGTTCGCCTCGGAATGCTTCACCCCTGTCCGGCAATGCTGCTCCATCTGTTGCAGGAGGTCACCCGGAACCTTGTCAGTTTCCATCGTGCCCGCCTGCTTATCCAGGTTGACAAGCTCTCCGAGGCTATCATTCTCCGCATTTATCCCCGACACAATGTCTCCAATCTGACTCTTGCAGAGCTCCCATATCTGCACCTCTTCACCATGGTTATTACCATTGTTCCTGTTGGTCGCCCGCCCACTGCGGTTTCGTTGCGACATTTCGCGATTGTGACGCTCCGGCTTGGCGGAGTCTGCCCTCGGTATGCTATGTGCGGGTGGTTCGCTTCTCGGCGACCTCTTTGGTGTAGATGCGTCCGAGGTAATATCCCGACTATGGTTCTTGGTCCTCGACTTTGTCGGTCGGCTCGGCGTCGAATCTCTGCTAGACGGGTCCTGCCGCTTCGTGCCAGATCGTCTGGGCTCCGGGGTGCCTGAGGACTGTCGCAGCGACTCCTGGAAGCTGTTCTCCCTCGAGTGGGTTCCGCTGCGTCTCGGTTTGAGCGGGATCTGGTAGTAGGGACCCAGATCCTCCTGGAGGTTCTTCAATTCGTCCCGCGCAGGCTTCTTCCCGTTAGCCATCCTGCCCCGATACCAACCCGCCTAGAACAAAATGTCGCAAATAAGAATCAGGCCAAGAAAAGAGGGGCAGCAGCAGTAAGACGGTATTGGTATAGATGCCGGATAGAGAGAAGAGTATCCATGCTTGTTTGACATACGAGAACCGCAAAGGAAAGGAAAATGCTTCAAGTTCGACTAACCTTGTGAGAGTAGGCCCAGTTATTGAGAGGCCGAGGCGGGAAGGTATGGGGAAGGAAAGGCGGCTAAGACAGAAAGCGCGTCGCAGACAAGAAAGAAGTGATCGGCAGAAAAGGAAGTAAGGAAAACGAAGATTGAACAAGTTTTAATAAACAATGTGGCCAGGTGGGGGGTATCAACTCATTTTATGCGCCGAAGCAAACCTCGAAAGTTGTTTCCCCAGAGTTTGCTCAGTGAGGGGGTATCATATCGTCGTCGTCGTCGTCGTCGTCTTGTCTTGGCTGTCGTGATATTGCTCTCCGCCCGTGGAGTGAGGCCGATGATGCGGTGGGTAAAGTAAAAGCCGGCAGAAATCAAGGCGGTGAGGGGTCGAAGCTTGCCTGATTTGGCAAGTGCGGCGGTTTATCGGAGAGTCGATAAGCCACGTGCGAATTGAGATTGTGGAGGCATCCGCACTGTCTGAACATTGTCGTATCCCGTATACCGGTTGGTCTGTGCTCAAGCAGTCGAAGAAGCAATAGACAGGTCAAGTCTTTTGGATGGCAAGCTTACTTGGGAACAGGGAGTATATATAAATGATGTCCTCTACTCGTCTGCCTTGCTTCATCATGAAACATTCATCCCCTGGCATATTGTCGGTGACCACCAACGACCTGAAGTCAGCATCTACTGTGTCAACCTGTGATACCTGATACCTTCACTTACATGCCAGCACTGGTCACTTCTTGATACCTTGGCTCAAACCACTCTCTCATCACCAATTGATTCTTGTAGTATTCCGAAATGTCCTCCCCTAAAACAGTCGCCATAATCGGCTCCGCAATAGCCGGTCCAACCCTCGCCCTCCAAATCCTCAGCCACCCAACCCTCCGCCGCACCTTCACCCCAATCCTCTTCGACTCATCCCCCTCCCCCACAGACACTGGCTCCCGCGCCGGCGCAACAGTCGGCCTATTCGCCAACGGTCTCTATCCGCTACATCGTCTTGGTCTCGAGTCTTCAATCAAGACGCAAGGGTTTGAGTGTGGTGCAATGTCAACATGGAGTTGTGGGTATGATGGAGGTGTTGAGAGGTTGAATTCGCAGGGTGATGCTATGTGGAGTGGGGATCTTCAGACTGGTGTCGTTTACTTTGAGAGGTGGGCTTTGCAGAAATTGTTGGTTGAAAAGGTAAAGGAACTTGGGGGAGAAGTGAACTGGAAGAAAAAGGCCGTCGAGTTTACATCACTTGACGATGGAACCATGAAGGTTGCCTTTGAAGATGGCACAAACATCACGACGGACCTTCTCATCGGCGCTGACGGAGGATACTCTGGTGTTAGAAGATTCATCCTCAATCAGAGAAACAAAGCCACCGCGGAGAGATGGCTCCCCGACTTTATGGGCCTGACTGGTATCTACGGTGTATCTACCAGTGAGCAAGCACCATCTTCGACAGCCAAGTTCAGCGAATCCCATCTCATGCTGCTCAACAACGGCTTTCTCGCAACTGGTCCTTGTCCCCAAGGCAGAACACGTTGGGATCTCGTCCTCCCTGAGGCCTCAACCCCTTCATCATCCTCACCTATCGAATCCGACATCGAGCCTAACACAGAGCCATGGCAATCTTCAATACTCCCGAGTCAATATCCCCTCGCCTCCACAGTCGGCATCCTCCGTCAGCACCACAACGTCTTCCACCCCTACGCGGGCACACTCGAAGCCCTCTTCTCATCTGCAGACCGCATAATCCGCACGCCACTCCGTCAACGCGTATGGAAACAGGACGAGATCCAATGGGGAAACGTGGCTCTCATCGGAGACGCAGCACGACTAATGCTGCCGACGAGTGGTCAGGGGACAGGCTTCGCCATCGAAGATGCCACAGTATTAGCTAAGTCCCTACTTAACCACGCAACTTCAGATACAAAGACTGGTATTAGGGTTGCTTTGGGACAGTACGCGCGGATTAGGGAGCCGAGATCCAAGAAGATGGGCAGTCTTGCGGCGATTGCGGCAACGTGGAGTACCAGCCAGTCGTGGTTCTGGAAGGGGTTGAGGTACTATGGGTCAAAGTGGCAGCCCGATAGGCTAGAGCAAAGGTGAGCAAATTCAGCTATCGAAAAGAAATGATGCTAACTGTTCACCAGAAGGGGAACGGGCAAAGACCCCTGGCCGTTCAACGAGAGGATCGATGTCGACGACTCACCTAAATGATGATATCTACGACGAAACGAGTCCAACCCTTCAAGAGCCTATCAACGTGGGCTAAGGTATCACAGCTTGTCAGGACCTTGGTACATCATACATGCAGGGCGTACGTTGGAGTATAATCCCAGTTCGCACAAGACCTGTCAGTCAAGGTTGGCTTATCAGACGGAAGACAGGGGATGAGTGACCAATCTCCCATCACGAATATACCCCCTACTCAACCTCCAAGTTCTTTAACGAAACAACACCAATGGCATGTAGACGAACGTGGTATTAAAAGTATATGTAGCCATATCATCAATGGCCTAAGCTAAAAGCATTTTGTTCACGCTCCTATTCACACGCCAAACCCCCTCACAAAACCTCACACCTTCTCCTTAGAATCATCAATCTCGCAAAACGCCTTATAAGTCGTAAACTCATCATCCTCCCCACCCTCAGACTCAAGCACACACTCAGCCGTAGCACCGACAAAATAAACCCACCCCTCTCGGATCTCGGCGCTCGTGGGGCCGACAGAGATCTTTCCCTTGCCGGAGGTGCAGATGACGATGCTGGGACCGTCGAGGGGCTCAAAGGTGGCCTTTGCTCCGTCGCCTCGGAGGAGCGTGCGCACGACGCTGAACTCGTCGATTGGCGGGTCGTAGAGGACTACGGCTGAGCCTGAGCTGTAGCCGGCGCGGTTGAGCGTGGCGTAGGGGTACTCTGTCGGTGACATCTTTTGCTCCTCGATGGGGGCGTAGTTGTAGGTCAACATGTCGACGAGAGTGGAAACATCCTTGAACTTAGGAGTGAAACCAGCGCGGACAACGTTGTCCGAAGCAGCCATGCACTCCATGATATCTCCCGAGATGTAGGCGTGAATATCATCAGCAACAAGGAACAAAGCCTCGCCAGGTTCGAGGGTGACAAAGTTGAGGAAGAAGAGCACAAACAAGCCAATGTCGTCGCCAAACTCGCCATGACATCGCTGGACAAGCTCAGAAAGCTTCTCACCAGACGTAGCAGCCACGCCACCAGCAGCGAAACCAGCACCCTCGCTCTTCGCTTGCTCAACCAGCTTAGCAGTCTGCTCAGCAATCGCCTCAGCAGACGAGTTCATGAGCGCACCAAAAACCTTCTTCAGCAACACCTTCTTATCCTCACTAACACCCTCCTCCTCATCCTTGGCAACCTGCGCAAACTCTCCAGCAGCCTCGTCACCCACAAGAGCCCTCAGCGCGGGGACAGACTCGAGAAAGTGAGCAATCTCAGCCAAGGGACGAAACCCGCAGAGACCCTCGAAGGGGGTGATGGCGATGGCCATCTCGGGCTTGTGGTTGTCATCGGGATAGTTCTTAGGATCGCGGGCGTGGAGTTGCTCTGCGAGCTTCTTGTTGGGGTGGGCCTGGATCGAGAGGGCCTTGTTTATCGAGAGAACCTTGAACAGGAAGGGGAGCTTCTCGCCGTAGCGGGAGATGATGGTGGACGAGAGGAGGGCTTGGTTGTCCTGGACGAGCTCGAGGAGGGATCGACCGGTCTTGACGTCTCGGGAGGGATTTGAGGGATGTGTTCCCATCCAGAGCTACAAAACATGATTAGCTAGGAAAGAGACATGATGAAGTTTTCGAGTGTATACCTCAGCGTAAGGAGTGTCAGACTCGATCTTGAGGTCATCAGATGGCGTAGCAGCAGCGAAGCGAGCAGCAGCAGACTCGTTGCCCTTCTTGCCCCAGGCGTACGAGTTGACGCCGCATTGCAATCTTAGTAGAGGAACCTGCATCTTGGAGGGTTTGTCGGTAGTGTGGTGCGACTGTAAATGCGATTGCGACGTTGCGACGGTGGGATAGCTTCAGATGGCGGGGAAAATGCCAGGTGTGCGTGGTGGAGGTGGTCGTTGGAGGAACAGCACGCAAAACGATCAAACGAGCAACTTCGCAAGAGCTGTAGAGAATCGGAGAGAAACAGGTGACGTCCAAAGACTTTATCCACCCCAGAATGAAATATTCTGGTTCAAACGCAGATGACGAGGTGGAGGTGGGAAGCTCGAAATAGATCAGCAAGATGCAGATTGGTGAAGATGGATGCCAAACCCGGAAGCCTTGGCCGCCTCCACCTTCCATGACTGACTGCAAACCACTGTAGCTATAGCGCCTGCATGGGCCTGTACGGGCAGGTGCCCGGTCATTGTCCCGCAGCGGAGCTTCCCCCTGAAGCCATACCGGAGTAGCGCCGCTGACCTACCCCGCTGTGGACCTGGGGTTTGGCCTGTTTAGGGCCATGTCTTGATGCCATGTGATGACGGGTTTTCATTAAATTCATCTCGTTCTGTGTGATTGTCCAGGGGTGATGGATCTCGACTTGATTGTGGTTTTTATTGAAACGTGGCTTAGCTGGGGTGGATCATTGGATAAACTATTAAACAATGGCTTCAACAGATATTAAGATAGCTTCATATTAATCACCATGGTGCAAACTCGTAAATACACAATAACACACCTCCAGCTCGTCAAGACTCCTCCTGTCAGACTATCAACTCGAGATGAATCATCAGCTATCTACTCGCGTAGTTCATTTCATGTACAGCTGTCTCCCATCAGGAGCACAGAGTCTCATCTCGTCAAGATCCCATCAAAAAGACGACCATGCCAAACCAAACCAAACCCATTACATGCCCAAATCCCTCTTCCATCCCAATATCATTTTCCTCACTCCAATTTTCGCCTTATCAAAAAGGTACAGACCCAATACTCCAATATTCCATTTTCGTCTTCTCATATCCCCCGTATGCGTTTGGCTGTGTCTGACAAAAGCTCGTGCAAGCCCAACATGCAACGAGTCAAAGTAACTCAACCCAGTCTCGATAGAGAACATTGGGGAGTAAAACAAATTCAAGATGCAATGCACCATGATGATGACCAACCATGTGATTAAACAAGAGTAAAGAACAAAAGAGATAACAAAAGCAAAGAAGAAAGGACCAAGCAAAACGACCCGACTCGGTATCGTTCAAAGACGAGAAAAGTGTTCGACGACAACAAACGCCAAGGGTGGTACAACACCAACGTCTCTCGTCTTGCCTCCCCGTCAGACGCTGTGTTTCCACAACCTCAACCCATCAAAACCCCTCACTCATGCGAGAAAAAAGGGTCCCCCAGCAGTCTATGAGCAGTTCATCCGCCTTGCTCCGCGCGGGGAAGTGGACAGAGAGGTTCTCACCCCTGCATTCGCGAGCTTCTCGACGATGACCTCGATTATCGTCAGACACTGCGAACAAAGAACCATGGTATTTGGCTCATTCACATCTCGATGCTCAGGTCCAAAAACATAAACATACTGCAACTCCACTGCTGAAAGCAGGCCGAAGAAAAAACACCCTTTCAAACACCGAGAGCCAGCAGGGAGTCCATGTCCCCAACAAGAGAAACAACATCAACCGACGATTTAAATGTCGTCTCCCCTCACCCTCGAAGTGTCCCCGCAGTCTTGCGGTAGCTGTCCGCCGCGGCTTCTGCTCCCGTGCCTCCGACGTCGCCCGGAGGGAGCATGTACGACGCGGGCGGCGCCATGTATGTCGTGGCGCCGTGGTGCCCCATCGAGAACGACGACCCAACGCTACCGCTGCCGGCCATCATAGGCATCTCACGGCGTGCCGACGTCGTAGCGGCAGCCGTAGTCGCCGCCGTAGTGGTGTCCGTGTAGCGGTACGTGAGGTCGGGACCTGGACCTCCTCCTCCGACGCGCATCGAGTCGCCGGGAGTGTAGAGAGAAACCTCAGAGGAGCTCGCATGCGTATACAAGTCATTACTCGTGCGGGTGAGCTGTGAGGCTAGCGTCATGGGAGGATACGAGGACAGGCCTGACGCCGAAGCCATACTCGAGGATTCGTAACTCGTGTAACTCAAGGGAGTTTCAGAATCTGGACTCGCGGGCGACGTGCCCGTCGTAGTCGACGTATGTGAAGAACCCCTGTTGTTGTTATTGCTGCTGCCGCCGAAGAGGGAGCTGCAGCCCGAATCGTTCCGGTACGACGAGGACGAGGACCCTATCGAGCTGGGCACTGATGAACGTCCCACAGGCATGGGCAGCACCCTGTCTCCCATGTTGACGCCCGTCGCCATGTTCTGGAATGTCATGGTCGACGAGTCGGCCGCCACCGGAGCCGGTCGGTGTACCAGGCTAGTGGTCGGGGCTCCGCTGCTATAGGTGTAGTTAGGCTCCGTGTCAACACAGATACCCCCAGACTTGCCCGTCGTGCCGGAGCCGATGCGGTAGTTGATGCCATAGTCCGAGTCATGCATCGAAGGATACGCTGGCGGATACATGGAATAGTTAATGCCTTGATCCTCAGCGTATCCGTGACCCCAGTTGGAGAGTGGGTAGTAGGACTTTGCGCTATAGGCATATGTCGTAGGAGCTCGATAAATGAATGGATCGCTGGTATGCATTGGAAGGCCGTCGGGGTAGTGAGAAGTTGTTGTTGGGAGAGGCGGGACAACGGAGCTTCCTCGCGCCTGATACTGTCGAGAAGCCTCCAAACTATAGTTAAAGGACTCTTGCTTCATGGGCGTCTCTTGGGACGCAACCTAGACGGCAGTGTAAGTCCTGGAGCATCACAAAACACCTCACCCCCTGAAATACATACTCTGAGAAACTGGCAGGGCTCGTAGCCTGCGTTCTTGCAGTTTGTGCATGGTCCCCCGTTGCCAGAATCGCCACTGCACCGGATCTTCCTCTTTCGACACCGCCCACACTGGATCTGTTGTTAGCCCGCTACACAACTATGTAAGTCTCGCGCACACCACACACACCAGGGGGGAGAGGACGGGGTTAGAGGGATAGGAGAGGCAGGGGTATATACTTACAGCGACTGCGATACGCTTCCTCTGAGGCGTAACATCATCAATCATGTCTCTCTCAGTCATGATAGTTGTTC
Source organism: Fusarium sp. AF-6 (assembly GCA_003947015.1). Taxonomy (NCBI): domain Eukaryota; kingdom Fungi; phylum Ascomycota; class Sordariomycetes; order Hypocreales; family Nectriaceae; genus Fusarium; species Fusarium sp. AF-6. The sequence goes on from NKCJ01000208.1 coordinate 9,133, forward strand.
GCGTGTCCGGGTGGATGGGGTAGGCCAGACTCCGACGCTCCGGGTATGAGGAGTAGGCGTTCATCCTGCTATACCGGCGGACGTCTGCCGGCGAATAGCAAGTTGGGGTCACCATGGTATAACTATACCAAGTCTGTCGAGGATCAAAGGGTAAAGAGTGAGTGGAGGAGAGGATCAACGGGTGACTGGCAGAGGTTGCAGCTCGGCCTTCCTCATCAGTGCCAACAACCGTCTTGTCGAGTCAACCTAGATCGATTCAATGACAAACTCTGATGAGTCTTAATCCGAGGGACAAGGTGTGTGATGAAGAAGAGGTTGCCTGTTTGCCAGCACTCGTCCGTCGGAGCTCTCGGGAAGTGTGAGTGGTTTGTCCAGGCAAGGATGGAGAGTGTCTATCGCCAGTTGTGTCAAGCAATTGAGCCGAGTGTTGGAATAACCGACGAGTTCTCGTCACTTCTCAACTAGACAGCTCAGACACGGCAAGTTTCGACAAGATCAAAAGATTGAAAGAAGGAGAGAATCAAGAGGCAGCAAGATCTGCAGCCGTGGCATGCTGTTATACTCTGCCCGTACCACTCTCTTACTAGTCCTGGTACAGGACGTTATATCTTTGTTTGCCTCACCCAAGCCTGCTCCTACCATGTCGTCGTCCAATGAACGGTCCTCTTGCTCCGTGCCCACTCAGAGAGGCGACCAAGGGGAAATGATCGAGGCATCCTCCGGTAGCTTTGCAAGCACACACACCTACCACAGCAGACGTCAACGTCTCTCGCTCACCTTGCAAGGGTGTGGAGAAAGCCGCGGACGCTATGTGGCTGCCGGGACCCTCAGTTACGCGAGAGGGCCGGCTTTCGGATGCCCACAGATAGACTGCAGAATGATGGGGATGCCATGCGGCACCAGCTTCCATGGCTATCTGAGTGAGGCGACTGCAAACAAGCCAGGGATGGATCCCGGTAGAAGAGGAGGGGCGCCCAGATCTGGAGGCCCGATCAGATGGAGGCCTTCCCCAGATCGCACGACGGGCCCTGTTGGTCTGAGACTTTTGACAGAACCAAGATGAGCCCTCAGGACGCCGCTGGGACCAAGACACACCTCTGAGACATGTTCATCTCTGTCTCCAACTCAGCCGCATGTCTAGAGTCTGTAGATTTGGCGTAATTCATGACTCTAGCACAGCATCTGGGGCGAGCCTGACGCTCTTCTTCCCCACGTTGCGCCGCCTATTCAACCCTCTATCGGATCTCCATGCAGCAGCAATCTCGAAGCAGCCCACCGTCATGTCCAGGGACTTGTTTGCCAAACGGCCTCCATTCCTTTCTCGGCCCCGTGGCTATATGGAGAAGGGGGTCATAAAGAAAACGGGCAGCGACGAGATGCCTGCGAGGGCAAACAGACATGTCTTTGGCCAAAACCTTGCTCATGTCTTGGCCCCGGCTGAGTGAGCAAACTCGCAGCCAGTAAGACAATGTCACAAGACATGGTGGTTCCAAGATAATGAGAATGCCGTCCCCATGGCAAGTCCAGGAGAGTATCCCTCCCCAAAGCTTGGGGGGTGGGCAGAGTCCCCTCTCGGCTGTGACGCAGCGCATGGTCACTCGTCAACAGATGCTGTAAACACTTTCTTGTCGTCGTGTAACACCAGTGCGCTGCGACCAGAGAAGCCAACACAGTGAGGACAGGACAGGGCCAGAACCTGGGGGTCCAAGTTTGCCTTGGCCTCTCCTGATTCAACGAAGCCCCCGAAGACCCATGTCGACAGCTCCATGCGGCTCAGATCAAGCGGCGGCATTCTTCGGGGCAGAGTTCCTCAAACCCGGTACTTGGGATGAGACCCTGGGCCCCCTAGCTGACCCTTGCCGGGGTAAACGGCACGTATGAAGCGAAAGCGACGATGATCTTGATACACGAGGTCCGTGATTCGACATCAGAACAAACGCAACGTCTAACTCGATTGAGCAAACATACTGTGGCCGTCTGCAACACGGTCAGGAAGCCTTGACACCCCAAGCCTCCGTCAAGCAAGGCAAGACAAGGAGATGAGACGACAAGAGCAAGCCGTGGATGACCGAGAAGCTGATCCATCCGTTGCCCCCTTCGGGCCTTTTTCATCTTCTTTCTCGTCTCTCTCGGGTTCCTATTCTCAGTCCTTGGCCAAACCTGCAAATGTGCAATGTTTCCCCGCGACGTCCCACTTCAATGTGCAGACTGTGGGCCCCTCCGTTGGTTGTTTGCTTAGACGAACAAGGTCCGTTATAGATTGATCCGAGCACTTCATCAGCACGGAACAAACCAATAGGGATAAACGTAGACTGAAGAGGGATACCGCCGTGTCGGCCGTTGCACAAAAAGTACAGTGTTGGGTTGAGAGCTCCATCCTCCTTGATCCCGTTGCTGGGTCGAACGAAGTCGTGCCCTCATCCTTGGGCGCCAATGCTCAAAGGCGAGACGCAGGACACGAGTTTCTCCACGCCATGGATACAGACAGCCAAACGGTCGCGTTGGTGTGGGTGTAAATATAGAATCAAGGTCAGAGCCCGTATTGGAAACGGCCGCGCAGAGGCAGAACAAGAAACATGTCGCCGGGGGCCCAAATTGATAGGAGCAAGGCTCCGATGGAAGCTGCAGATTGACGGAGAAACATTAGACCCCTGGTCATTCGAGTCAAACGAGCTGGGAGGGACGCCACATGCCATGCTCAAGGGGTTATGCAAGAAATCGCCAAACCATGCTGACGAGCTGTCTGATTTGCTTTGCTCCCCGTGTGGCGCTTCCGTCCAGATTCTTGGCCCACTAGCGACACCAGAGACAATGGGGGGCCTGTCTCTCTTAGGGCTGGTATCTCCAACTCAACTTCAGCGCCACTTCGGTTGCGCAGTGTGTCCCTCGAGTGAAAACGGCTGCCCACAACATCTCGACAGTAGGGACAGATGCTGCAAACAACACGACAGAGACCAAAAGAGAGGTTGGGGGTATCTCTCGGCCCCCAATTCGTCAAGTGTAGGGGCATGGGGTATCAGTTGTCAGACCCTACAGCCAAGGACCGACACCATCTCGAGCTCAACTTGTCTGTCTGTCTCAACATCTCTGAGAGGACTGGACACGGTGAACAAACGAACAGAATCATAGGAGCGCCGTCCCTTTGAGCCCGGCTTGTTTCAATTGGTTCCAGAGTGGAACCAGCTCGCATCGATGAGCAACCAGATTCCTCGTATCGAGCATCCGTCTCTCCCCTGGCATGTCGACGACATACACATCGTCAACGGACTTCCTAGTCAAGTATAGACTCGCTTCTTCCCTTCTTCTTTTCTCTTTCCATACCCTGTTGTTGTCTCCGCCCCGCAGGTCCTCTGGACGAAACCTCAACCTCCGCCGCCGCGTCAAGGACAGCAAAACGTCCGCAACTGCACATGACACAGGCGAGCGCGAGACCCAGGGCGGAAAATTTTGGCCCAGCAGCGTCCCGAGGGGAGATGCTGCCTACCGCGCTGTCATTAAAGGGTGTGACACGTGAGGATGCGGCTTTCCGTCCTGCGCCTCCTGTGGCACTGGCGATTGGCCCATCGTGTCCAGGGGTTGACTCTGAACCTCTCTGTGACGCCCATCAAGCACGGTGAGGGGGGAGGACTGAACGGTGGCTGACGGCGAGATCATCCACGCCATGGTTGCGCTGAGAAGCATCTGTAGCGATCCGAAAAGCACGCGGGGGGGATCTCCATCTCTCGAATCCAGACCCAAGGACGCGTGCAGAGAAGAATCTGAAACTCACCCTTCTCAAAAGATAATATCACAAGGCCTCGTGGAATTCCCTTGGCGCCTGTTGCTTCCCGTCAGGGACTGAAATCGCAGTCCAGGCCGCCCCCAGCCCTCGAGCACCCTGCGACAGGCTCTTTGACCTCCCCAAGGTTGCACATCTCGACAAAGTCTCGCCTGGAAGGTCTCATGCCCGAGATACCTATGTGTCGGTGTTACAGTATGCACCAAGTTGCCCACGCTGACCGAGCATATTCCCACGGTCTTGCTTGGTCGTAGACACGGTGGATATGGGGCTCCAGAGCCAGGTATCACCGCAAGGTATGATGATGCAATTCTTCAGAAACAGCCTCTATTCCCAGGCTCGGACGTCGGTCCTCGAAGCCCGGGGCTCGTGTTGAGAATGTCGGGATGTGGCACCGCCAATCGCCACCATCCATCAACGTCAATGCCGACCGAACCCAATGGTCGATCTGAAACGTGTCTTTGATCTCTCTTCTGCGCATACAGCCAGCCACTTTTGCCTCAGCCCAAGACTCAGCTTGGAATCGATGATCCATGCCAGGCGAGATGGCTTGGGAGCTCGGTGGCAGATGCTTTCAGAGTGACTCAAAAGCTGAATGCCATGCACTTGGCCGTACAGTAGCCTCTCAACGTGGTGAGAAGATGACCGTCTCACCCCCGGGTGTCTTGTATAGCTTTGATCGAACGCCGTACCCAGTCTTGTCGACGGCGAAGCAGGCACAGCAAGCATAGCCGAGAGAGGCGGCTTATTGATCCATCCAGAAGGTTCACCTACAGACCGTGGTTCATTCAGTTTCTTGTCTACATGTCCGCTCGCACAGAATACAGTACCCGTACGTGAAGCCAAACATGCCGTGGCGTGCTGTTCTTCCATGCCTGGTCGCCCGTTGGCGAGACTGGGTTAATAATGCTGGTGCTGTGATCTGCTGAACGTCCACAAAGAGACTTGTCATGTGGTACATGCCTCTAGATGGTGAGAAATGCGTGGGGAATGCTGCTAGCAAGCGACGCTTTGGCAGAAAGGACATGGAGTGGCCCGGGGATCTTGTCCAGAATGACAGCTAGGGTTGCTCAACAGCGGGAGGGAGATCCCCGGTTCACCCACGGCCGCCAGTATGTGCTCACGTTAATGACCAACGTTGCTCGTGCGTAGACGGTATGAATTCGATCCATTTGGCTTATTCAGACGTTGCTCGATGCTCGTGGGAATGTCCGAAGGACCGCATGTATGCCGGGGGGCTCACTCGTACATGATGAACGGAGGCAGCAGAATCGGGCAAACACCCGTTCACAACAAGATAAACAGACTGCCAAACTCGTAGGCCAGGACGAGTTGGTGCCCCATGCTCGTGTAATGCCACATGTATGCACATGTCGGTTGGTGTTAGTTGAGGGATCCACATCAAGGAGTCGAAACGCTTGCTTTCGATTGAATTAGAGACCATCAACGGTTGCAGGGTTTTGCGCCGTTTGTATTCCGTGTCGCCGATTCGCCACACTCTTTACCTCCTTGATCTGCGGTCATAATCGTCCCGCCCATATCGATCCCTATCTCTATCTCGGTTTCTGCGATCGCGGTCTCGGTCTCGGGGTCTATCTCGATCTCGCCGGTCCCAGTCTCGTCTATCCCCTCGGCGATCATCCCTGGGTTTGCGATACCGGTCTCGACTTCGGTCTCGCGGTCGAGGGCTCCGGCTTCGACTCCGTCTTGGCCCTGAACCTTCAGCATCGCGAGGTTTCGGTGGAGGGGCATCATCCTTCTGTCGACCAGGTCCATTCCGTTCCAGTTTTCCCTTCATCTCCTCCTCTCCATAGACCATTCCGTAGTCGCCTTCAGTGCTCCTCTCCCTCTCTTCACGGTACTGACGGCGCTTCTCCAGCTCCCTGACACCTCCCCAGCCACCACGACCAGCATTGGCTCGACGCTTCTTGTTGGTGTCGTTTCTCCATACATCGCTGAGCTTGCTCACGCTCTGGGAAAAGTCAACGTGAATTCGTCGGTCGTCAATCAAAACATCCTGCATCTTGAAATATGCTGCCTCGCAGGATGCCTTGTCCTCGTATTCGATGAATGCATACTGCAGACTGTCGCCTGTCTTTTGATCCCTGATGACTTCGCAACTCAAGATCTTGCCGAATCGACCAAAAATGAGTTCCAGGTCCTCGTCGCCAGTGACTGGGTTCAGCTTGCAGACGAACAAGATGTTCTCGGGAGGTTTCACTTCGGCAAACGGCAGATCGCCCATCATCTCCAGAGTCAATGCCTGCGCCTGAGCCTCCCGGTTGCGTCGCCGTTTCTCCAGCTCCTCCTCGTCAACATTGTCATCCGCGTGAAGTGCCGCCTCATCGGCAATTCGAACTGTTTTGAGTTGCAGGTCGGTAGGAGGAGGGCTTGAGCTCGGTTCTCGCAGTCCAGGCGGATCAGGGTAGGGGTCATCCAGAATGACCGTGTGCTTTATCCGGATATCAATGAGCGGGTAGCCCTTGTCGTCAACAATCGCTTCGTTGACCTTTTCCAAAGCATCAAATCCTTCCACAACCTTTCCAAAGATGGCAGCTTTTCCGTCCAAGAAATCAGTGTCCTCGCCCAATGTAATGATGAACTGGGAAGCCGCCACGCGCGTGTCTGGGTCGGATTGCAGTGGTGCTGTCGCCATGCTAACCGTCCCTCGCTCCAGGTGTTTCAGCTTCGGGTGAAAGAATGCAGGGAACGTTCGTTTAGAAGAGTCGCTGGATAGATGACCCCATATTGATGAGCCGCCATCAGAGTTTTTGGAGAGAGGGCCGAGAGGGTCGCCGGTCTGAAAGGAGAAGTTCTTTTGGACGGAGTGAACGGGTGAAAAGTTGTAGTACTTGACTTTGCAAAGCTTGAGAAAGCTAGATAGCTGTTAGCTCGATTCATTATGCAGAGAATACAAATGTCATATACTTACTTTTCGCAGAGCTTCGGCGCATGGTCGACCAAGAGGTCGATGACGATATCGCCCACGCTGGTCTCAAGGAGGACAGACATGGCGTGTCGTCAGCAAACTCTGTAGAGAGCAGTCTTCTTGATAATGCGACAACAAGAAATAAACAAAAGGGCAATAGGGGATTGTTGATGGTCAAAGTCGCGTCGTCCCAAGTTTTGGAAAGTTGTTTGAGTTCACATGCACCAGCCACTGTCGCGAAGCTCAACCTGGAAAGAATCTCCATGCAGGTGGCGCTAGCATGCCGCGCCACAACTAGTGTGGCTGGCACATCAAGCTCGCCGCGTCACATGATACCCCTCTCGTCCCTCCAACGTTCTTGATGCCCATGTTCTAGAAGCGAGAGGATCTTGACAACAGGGGTCTTCCAAGTCTTGGCTTTTAGTTCCGTCCATTATTTCATCTCACCAAATGGCATGGGACGATATGAAACTACTATAGCCTATCTGGACTCGGCAGTCTTGTCAGAAGACGCTCTCAGAACTTGGCACGATCTCTACGCCGCGTTTTCAACACATGCCGCAGAAGCAATCTTAATATGAGCCTTTCCCGGGGTATTTCAACAGGGCAAATTTCCATCTCTTAAGGTTGATACGAAGGGTTGGTAGTTCAGGGCCCTCGACCTGGGGGTTAACAAACACCATCCAGTCACCCTATTCACTTGCTGATGAGCTGGCAGAAGCCGAACATTCAGAACCTCAGACCCAACTCCATACTGTATCCATCCAAGTGGATGCAATAGACCAGGATCCATCTTGGCAACTCAGACAAGGAAGTCCTTGTCTCCCTCCCTACATTTCTCCTACCTCAGCAGGTGGTCCGAAAAAAAAGCACCGCCGCCCTCCCCATACACTTTTAATGCCAACACCAGCAGTGTTTTTTTTTTTTTTCAGACCACCTACTCAGATTCTAAACCAAGACCAAAATGCCGTTGAAGTCATGGCAATTATGACGTTACCAACTCTACAACAAAGAAAGCTCCCCCGTCGCAACAACAAGCAGCTGTCATATCATAACTTCACAAACCCATCTCGAGGAGGAGGAGGAAAACATCCGGGCTTTGCCACTCAACCAACATGTGCGAAACAAGTCAAGTGTACAAACTCACCTAATCCGAACAAGCTCATTACTCAAATGGGAAAAAAACGGCTGAAGCCATCGACGAAACGAGTTGTGAGATCTCGATCAGAGCTACCTACGTCATATCAGATCAAGATACCAAGATGTCATCATGATTTCCTTTGCCGAGTAAAGCTCCAGTGTTTTTCCCAGGCGAGATCGACGACCGTTGAAGTCATACCGGAGAGAAAAAGATGGCTCCCCCAAGGTTGGTTGCGCATGACCTTGTGTGTGTGTGTGTGTGTGTGCCTCTGAGCTGTTCAATCTCGGTGAGACGGTCATGAGCTCATCTCGCGGGAACGCTAGGGTAGTAGACTTCCCGTTGCCGTGGAATCTTTGCGGCTCAACTAGGTTGGCATTCAAAGTCCAAGTTGGATATTAAAACAGGGCTCTGATGTCAGAGGGCTACAGTATCCAAGGTGAAGAGACGTTTTATCAATAATGTAACCCATTACTCACGATGTAGCCAATTTCCACACATTTACCCCAAACATGACAGTAACCCCTTGTAATCCCAAAGAAACCAGGTTCTCACCTCTCTCAACGTCACAAATCCTAAATGTTCAGCCTCGTCGCAAGGTGAATGAATCCCCCCGTCTCTCGGTGTACATCCCAGACTATTGTATGCACCGCCGATCCCCGGGCCGGAACACCATTATGGGTTTTTTCAGCGGTGTGTGGAAGAGGTGCGTGCTTAGGCCTCTACGGTGGCAATCAAAACGATCACGATCGATAGAGACCAATACTTTGACTAGCACCCATCAAAGCCTATGCCTCACTATCAAACCGTCAAAACCCTTCCCTGTTCACATCCCCGTCGTCGTCGGTTGTTGGTGGAGAACTCCGTCCGGCGCCAGGGGGACGATAGACCTGCTGCGAAATGATCTTCATTTCCCCCCAACCCCCGAGGAGGGGACCGGGGGGCCGATCAAACTGCAAGATTGTGGATTTCGACGCGTGTTGTCTCGCTATCTTTGTCAAACGTGGGGCACTGCGCGGGCTTTTTACAACCTCGGGTCTGATAGTCAGTCTTTGCTATGTTTCACATCATATCATTTTTCCATTCTTCAGCGGGTTAGGTAGTCCGGGTGATGGATTCCGAGGTTGTTTTTTCTTCACGATGGCTTCAACAACAAAGGGATGAAACGAGTAAAGTAGTTTTTGCGCCGCATTTGCAGGTGCATTGATAGTGAATTCATTCATCGCTATCACTAAAAAAAAAAGGATATCGAGGGGGAAAAAAAAGAGTCTCCTCTCGGGAGATCTTCATGATAAACGTAGACTCTGTCCATCTCCCGCGTGATTTTCCATCGACCAGCGCAGCTCAAGAATGTAAACGAAAAGGTAAAAAAAAAAAAAGAGCCAGCCACGGCACGATGCCACCACAGAGTCCAGAACTTCTCTCTTTTAGGCAAGAAACAGAGAATATTTGCCCCCTCCCAATGCTGCCTCCCCAAGTTTGTCGCCGCACGCCATGCAGGCTTATGTGTGTGTTTCCCATCCCATCCTTTCCACTCCGGCTGAACCCAAAAAGTTAACAAAGATAGAGAGATCAAGGTTTGTAGCGTTATGGGGTATTTCTCTTCCCAGAACCAACGCTTTCCCACCTTTTATCAAGAGTAAAAAGACCCTGGCTTTCATCCCAAAGAAAAGCCCAATTTCCAGAATGTAGTAGTTTGTTTCCTTTCCAGAGGCCAAATGCCGTTCGAGGCCTTGTCGATCCAATCCAGAAACGCCAACCAATGCAAAGACAAATAAAAATGCAAGTAGACAAAGAAGAATTAAAGATTATTCCAAGTTGGTTGGTTTTTTGTTGGTGTCGTCGTAAACCATTCTGTGTGTGGAGGCAAAAATATGTCGGTTGTTTTGCCACCACCCATAACGGTAAATATCGTTGTGTTGGTGATATGATGATGGCGGAGGCGGAGGCGGGTGAGTTGCCGGCTTACGCCTACTCGTTGCCCGAGCTTCGTCGCCTTCGTCCAATCCGGAGTTCCTTTTCCGTCTCCATGAGTCTTGTCTGAACCCAGGTCCTGAATGCCCGATCAGCACGCACGCTGCTGCAGTTGAGAAGCTCTGTCAGAGTGCGCTTGATGCTTTCGTTGACTTCAGATAAGCGGTGCTCCTCGGCCGAGATCTCAAAGAGAGTCTCCTCGTCGACAATGGTGGTGAGTTCATTGCGGTCCTCCCAGCCACTGCATCGGGCGTGGGTACGCGAATGATGTCGTCCGCTGCTTCGGGAATGGCGCTTCGGTGACGAGGGGACCGAGAGTGATGATGACGAAGATCGTGTAGGTGATGTAGATGGCGATGAGTTGAGTGAATGGGTGGTGATGGTGAGCTCGGGGCGGATCTGGTCTAGACGGTCGCAGAGCTCTTGGTGCTGCTCCTGAAGGAGCATGTACTTTTGCAGCGCAAGGCTGTAGTTGTGTGCTCCGGAAGCCATCTTTGGTAACGAGAATGTGACGGAATTGATTGGTGTGGAAATTGAGTTGAGGGAGCTACTCGTGCTTGATACTGATGTCGATGATACTGGTCGGCTCTGCCCGGCGAAGAAATGGGGTCTCACGTCTAATGACGATACCATCGAGGCGACTGATGTGGTATTTGGGGAAGAGCGAGGAAGGTGTGAAAAAGCTAGATCCTCAATCAAGAGGATATCGCGAGCGTTGTCGTTGAAGAATGTCGGGTTTGTCCGCAATGCTCTTGTAACGTGGGAATGACGGTGTAGCCCAATGGTGTGTGTCGCAATATGTGAGATGCAGGCACTGGGAGTGCCGATCGCCGGGTAATATGTGCGTGGGTTGATTTGATGTTACGGTTGTTCAAAAGTCGAGGGTGCCGGTATAGCTAGGTAGGTATCGCAGGAAAGAGGACCGGTTATGTACGGCAGTTGTCTTGTTAAGCTCGAGGGGGGAGGGCCAATCTGCGACCGTGTACGGAGAACGTGTGTGTGGGTAGGAAGCTGTAAGATGCGAGTCCGCGATAAGAGGCGGGCGGTTAAGTGAACAATTAGGTGACGGTGAGAATGGATTAGAGAGAAGAATAACTCGACAAAGAGTTTCAACCGTGTAAATAATTCAAGACACACAAAAGAGGTGAAACTCGTCGACACAGGAGTGAGGTAGTATGATGATTCGTATTCTGGGGGGGGGGATTGGAAGCGAGCAGGGTGGTGGTTCATTAATAAAGATATCCATCTCAGGATTGAGCCAGACCAAACCAGACGGGAGGGAGTGAAAAGAAAGAGGGGAGGGGTCAGCAATTGATTAAAACTACCTCGTAAGGGTAATGTACCAAGTACGAGATCCAGGTACGAAGATTCGGGAGCCAGGAATTGGGAAATGAAGGGGAAGGTCGAGGTCTCAAGCAGCGAGTCAGAACCAAGGAGAGCACCATGTCTTGCCGTAACCAGAAGTACACGGGTACATTTCTCACTCAGTTAAACAATCCCATCATCGCTCACCCCCTTATCCTGGACACGCCCGCGCGCCTTGGCTTCTCAAGAAGAAGCTGGTCTTGGAGCTAGCTTCCAAAAGCCCAACCCATGGGGGAGGGGGATCCCACCTCTTCGATTGGGGCGTCGCAGGGCGCACCATGACCACTTCCGACGGCATGGGATGGCCAATGACAAGGGCGCCTGGGCTCTGTCGCCATGGCACAAGCTTTTGGTGAATCATTCGTTGTGGGTGTGGATGTGTGCGTGCGTGTGTGTGTGTGTGTGTCCCGCCGCCCTTTTTTTAGGCCAGAGAAAGGTCGTCAGCTAAGCTCGATACGTATGGACCCGGGCTGGCTTCATTGCACAGTGTTGCAGTCGAAGTTCGCAAAGGTTCTCACAGGGTCGTTTGGGTTGGGTTACTTTGCTTGCTGCGCGGGCTGCTTGGTTTGTTGTCGATGGTAACAAAAATGGCGCCGTGTGGCTCGTTCCGCACGCCATCCTCCACAACGATGAGCATGATTTTTTGTTTCTTCTCTGAGACAAGATGTGACTCTGAGAACAGTGTCTGGTCAAGAACGAGTTTCTCTGCTTAGGTATACCAGGATACGAGATCTTATTCCTTGTGATATTCCAACGTTCGAGAACATTTGTTGTCAAACACGAACATATGATGAGTCTGACAAAGAAAACCCGTCGTTGCAACACAGAAATAACTTTTCAACAAACGCATCTCTCGTCAAGCTTCGATCTGGGAATGGACTCGATCTCAAGCCCTTCCTTCTTCCTTGGTAGCGGGCGGTCCCATAGTGGATTAAATAGCGGGCATTCTGGAGAACCGAACCCATCCGTGCCTTGGCTTTCTTCGCATATTTTTTTCACGATGCCTTCCCGGAGTAGTCCGGTCGGTGTTGAGCGATAAAGAAATGCCTGTCAAAGCTCCATTTTCTTCCTTGGCATCAAAAGAGACCTTTCCTCTCTCTTCAGCAAACAGTGGGGATAATAGAATCTAATCTGTCAGTTTTTCCCTCTACCAACACAAACAACCATTCAGTAGTTCGAGTCCTCGTGGCGCCGCCCGCCCCAGGGGAGGAGGAGGGGAGCTCGTGCTGTGGCGATTGGGTGTTGAAACTGGCATTTGGATGGGTCCCTCTCTGCAATGGTTTACGCGAGCGAAATGCACCTACTACCTGCAAGAGATCTCACGCATAATAAATTGGATCAAAAGAAGTGTTAATGCCTGGGGACGCCTGACCACGTGCAGATATGCAGCTGGTTCAAAAAAGAATTGCCTGATGGCAGTTGGGGAAGAAGAACGTTGCAGCGGTAGTAGAGATACAGTATGCAAGTGGTCATGAAGACCACACAATATCCGTACGCGCTTCTTCTTTCTCAAATTGGCACACCCTGCCTGACCAATGCACTGTGCCTCCTTTGACCTGGGGGGGTGATAAGGTAATGGCAGCCCGCAATCACGAACCAAGAATCTTCCATTTTAGCTCTGAGCGGTTGGTGACCACCACCCTTGGCCGGGGCGGCTACAGGCGGGAGCCTTTTAATTAGTTGCACTTATTCTGACCGGTTGTTGGGTACAGTACACCTACTGATAAGACAACACACACACATGAGATTCGTGGGGTGATTGGGATGGCTGGCCATCAGCGAGCTGACGATAACAGGTTTTTATGAGAGATTCAAGCAAAATCCCCCCCCTGAGAAATGATGATAGCCCATCATCCACTCTCAAACAACCCCGGGTCAAATTGGAAGATGCCGGGATATCCCCCTGTCATTCTCAACGTTCCCGAAATAAAGAATGGAGCTCTCTATTCCCAGAAGCCCGGGGCAGAACCAAGACACAATATGGTAAACTCGCCGAGATATCCCATTCCCAAGGAACCCAGTTTTGGAAGCTGGAAAGAATGCTTGCTTAGCTGTTCCTTGTCTTTTTTTTTTGTTGCCAGGGGTTTCCCAATCGTGAGGCCCTCCATCGTTCACACTCAAACTTGCATAGCCGATTGCCGAAAGCGCATGACGTTGTCTGAGGCATCATCACCTCATACCGCCTAAAGAAAGCTGCGGAGAAGAAGCCCTCCGCGGAGGAGAGACACACACAAGCTTCTTTCTAGCACCAAATCGTCTCTTTCTTTCCCCTCTTTCTCAAACATACATTTTACCCCAAATTCTCACCCATCACCCCCTAAAAGTTTCCTCTAGCACAGACCGGTCTTCCGGGTAGCAAGGGTCAAGCTCCGAGTCAAGGATGACGGAAAGGCGCTTTTAGATGGCTAATCTCCCCAGGCTTTGATAGACGTTCGGGATTCGCTTTTTGATCTGCCTTGTATGCATTGGACGAAAGGTTGTTCGATTGCCTTCTCTTCACTGATTCGTCCAGATTGATGTAGGTACAAAACCGGGAAAAGATACTCCAGATACTGTATCTCTAGGGTAGTCGTCAGAGCGAGGTCATCTGGGGAAAGCTCCCCTCGTGACAGGTTCATTACGCAAGGGGCTCGACACTTTCAAGTAGATCAAGCAGACCATGATGTTTCATACTGTCAAGGCTTCAAGGCAAGAGTTTCGACCTTGTGTAATGACATACGTCAAATGGGTCGTTTACTTGCCTGTCAATTATTCGAGACAACTTACCAACCCCTCTTCATACCACTTTACTTGTTATCATCCTGAGACAGATACAGGCACAGTGCGAAGCCTCACAACGTCCCAAACTTCTTCTTCACCTGTAACTAGACCGTCCACGTACATGCCTCCTCCTTGGCACCATCATGGCGTCGATCCGGAGGTGATGTTGCCCGTACCTGACAGGCCCAAGCTCACACATTCCATTCCCCCAACATTCACAGAAAGCCTTTCCCCGGTCTGCCATGGGCCCGGATCACCGCCTCCTCTTTCTCGTCTTCGGCCACTGATCCCGTGGCTCACCTTGCTTCTGCAAGCCCCAGCCCATCACCTCTCTGGCGGACAGACCATGGGTGCCACGTTCCTGGCTTTTCGACGGATGGATGACTTCATGTCTCGTAGCACCCACCCCCCCTCAACCCCACCTGACCGAACTGATGGATCCGGATGGGAATGTTTCCAATGTGCCAAAACGACCACGCACCTTGACACCACCCGCCCGCCATCAAAAGGTGGGGTGGGAACCAATCGCCTTGGTCAGATCGATTCAAGCTCTCGAGCCTCTTGGATCGAAAAGCCTCGAACTGCCAAAACCCGCCTTCGCTTCTTCCCCGACGCAAACCCAATCGCCCTCAGGGGTCTTGTCTTAGGGAGGCTTGGTTCTGGCCGTCGTGTTGAGCCCTGATGACGAGTTCTGGCCCAAGCTCTTTTTGGAGCTGGCACGTAGGGTCTAGATGTCGATACTCGGGAGTCTCGATATTTTGGTACACGAACAAGGGACCAGCTGAATCGGCATAGCCAATTGACCCCTCAAAACCCCATCAAATGGTTCCCCGTACGGGATACAAAGTCAGCCAATGATGAGCCCATGTCAGGATCCAAATCCCGAGACATGATCGTGTGAACCGGCAGAGTGGTGTGACCATGTCCGTATATCCACAGGCGCATCTACATATCGTGACGACCACGCAATTGCCCTATCAGCTGCACCCTAAAACCTCGGGGTTCTTGATCATATTGAGGGGACCTGAAGAAAAAATCCCCTAGCGGGATGCAAGAGTGTTGAGAGGAATAGCCGTGAACTGCGGGTCCACGACGCCCGTCATGGTCTGATTGATGATCGAGTGGCATGACCCTTTGACGGCCAAGTCCCAGGTAACCGAGTTTGTTGCGAATAGCTCTGCTGAAGCTCTCCAACATGCCCTCTCTTCCGGGTATCCCGATGATAATGTGCGCCGCATTCTGTTCAATCGGTGGTTGGCGCCAAGGCCGAGACCCCTCCGTTGTGTCGACGGCCAACGCCTCGGTTTGACGACTGGAATGTATGGGGAGTATCGTAGTATTGCGATTGGTCCTCGTCCGATTTCTCTAGATAAAATCGGGCATGGCGTCGAGTTTCAAAGCTCCAGGTTTTCGGTTACTCTTTCGAGACTTTGCAGATCCGGATAGCGACCTTGTCATTGTAGAAAGGACCCTCTTGACTCTCGCGCGTTGGAACTTCAAACTCTAGATCCTCGACGGCGAGCCCGTTGGCTTGGCACTTCTCCAAAAACACCTGAAAAGTCTCTTGGTTGCGCTGAGTTGCCGAGATGAAGACCTCCACACGTGGGTAGAGGTCGAAAACCTCCTGAATAGTCCCAACCAGAGCCGGTATCACGCTCTTGTCGTAGGTAATGTCTGCTCCGAGCACTACGTCGACGGCACGTCCACCATTCCACTTCTCCTCCTCTGTGCCTATGAGTGCGTGCCCCCACTTGACCTCCATTGGCACCACGCGGGTCGAATCCTGAAGGTTGTTGAGGAAGAAGTTCTCGGGGAGGTTATTGATCACATCATCCGAGCCGTCGGATGCGAGCACATGCGTCGAGCCGAGAAAGTTTGCGCAGAGAATGGACAGATAGCCTGTACCTGAGCCGAGTTCCAAGATACGCTTGTCCTGAACAAGACCTTTGTTCTGGCAGAGGTATGTTCCTAGGTGAAGAGCAGCCTCCCATGTGCGAAGGCCAGTGGTCCCCGATGCCGAGATGAGAGAGCGGTTCTCAAGAATCGTGATGTGAGGTGCTTGAGAGG
This sequence comes from Fusarium sp. AF-6, assembly GCA_003947015.1. Taxonomy (NCBI): domain Eukaryota; kingdom Fungi; phylum Ascomycota; class Sordariomycetes; order Hypocreales; family Nectriaceae; genus Fusarium; species Fusarium sp. AF-6. The sequence goes on from NKCJ01000208.1 coordinate 25,144, forward strand.
CTGACTCAAGTGAAGTATCTCGACATAGGTCGGAAAGATGGTATGTGACATAACACTTTTTCTGAACAGATGAAACCTCAGCAGGGAGTGGTGATGCAAGTAACACCGAAAGAGCAGACATCAAGTCATCAGATACGCCCTGCAACCTGTTAGAAAGAAATGAACTACATATAATGACACATCAGAAGCGATTTCGAATACGACTTACATACTCATCCCAGTCATCGATGCTGGCCTCAACTCGAGACATGAGCTCCTTGAGAACTCGAACCTGGTAACGTGGTGGAGGCCCATATCGAACGGCATCGTCTGCGAATAGTCTCGTATAGAGAGCATCCTGGACTTGAGAAGTCTTGAGGAGAGCTGACTCGGGAAAGTCCAACTCGGGCTCAAGTTGGAGATACTGGTGACAGAACCGGTTAACTTGGCGTGTGGTTGAAGCCATGTTAGCGAACATGCTGATGTCTGTGACAGTTCCCCTCAACATGAGTTTGAAGTGTCTTGACAACAGACCATCATGAAGCCATTCGAGAAGTCTCGAGAAGCGACTCCATTGGATATTCCTTGAGGAGTATCTCCACTCAAACTGGAGTTGCAGCTCATCGCAGAGGCTCTCACTAACAATTTCGGTCACAATTCATCCGAAGCTCTTCCGGAGACCCTTCACATCCACGTGACATCCCTGAAAAAAAGCCCTTGTGTGTGATGACAGCCTTAAAACCAAGGCACAAAACCACCTACGCACAAGCAATTTTCCCTGCACCGTTAGGGTTGGACCCAATTAAGCGACACGGGAAATCGGAATTTTCGCTCCCTAGACTGTGTCCCGCGCCCGTGACAACTTCAAACCCACGACAACACCGCCGCCCCCCAGTCGCTCCCACCGTCAACTCTCGCCCCCAGAGACCATCACGACAATCGGCAAAAATGGCGGACAACGACTCCCCCGTCACCCTCAGAACTCGCAAGTTCATCCGCAACCCTCTGCTGGGCCGCAAGCAGATGGTCGTGTGAGTGACCACCCTTGAAATATGATACCTTTGCGGTCCTCCGTCCATCAAGATCATCGCTCTGCCCTCGTCTTGCATTTCTCGGACGGTCTGGTTTGTGCCCGGTGTGCACCAGACATTACGATACACGAAATATATCTGTCCAGAAAATGGGAAAAAGGCGGGCAGGTCTTGATGAACGAGATGGACTGAGGACTAGCCAGGCATGAAGGAAAAAACTTGGGCTGACTCGGCGCGATTTTCAGTGACATCCTCCACCCCAACCGCGCCAACATCTCCAAGGATGAGCTCCGCGAGAAGCTCGGCGGCCTCTACAAGGCCCAGAAGGACCAGATCTCCGTCTTCGGTCTCCGAACCCAGTACGGTGGCGGCAAGACCACCGGCTTCGCCCTCGTCTACGACTCCCCCGAGGCCATGAAGAAGTTTGAGCCTCAGTACCGATTGGTGCGGGTTGGCCTCGCCACCAAGGCCGAGCGTGCCTCTCGACAGCAGCGTGCGTTTACCTACTCCAACACGGCAGCGGAAGATGCTAACACATACCAGGCAAGCAGCGCAAGAACCGACAAAAGACCCTCCGCGGAACGGCAAAGACCAAGGGTGCCAAGGCGAAGAAGGAGAAATAAGCGGCCAATTATGTATATCCTCGGGCTGGTCATTGTTGGGGAGCTGTGGTATTGTGCATTCGGGTCCGTCATCTCCTGTCTGTCGGTATGAGGTACAGGGACCTCTTGTCGCCGGCGGACTTTGGGGAACTCTGGACTCGGCTAGGGGTGAGGGCCTGGTTTTTTTCACGGTCTCTCCTCAATACACTAGCATGAAATCAACATGGTGTTTTCGGGTTTCGGACCAAAAAAAAATATTACATCTCTGGTTATCTCATTGGTCCTTGTTCATTTTTGTGATGATGATGATGATGATGATGACTCACTTTGATGAATAGGAGATCGGATATCACGGAACAAAAGATATGAATGCTGAATCAATTCAATTCCCAGCAGTTTGGGTATCAAAATCAGAATCTATAAAAAACTCCTCAACTCCCACAACGCAATGCATCGAACAAGGTCAAACAAACCCTTTTTACATGACAACACCAAGCGCAACAACAACACCAGCAACCAACAACCCAAGATTACTCCCCCGTTCAACAGCACCAGCCTTGTAAACAGGAATATGCCATCCACAGCGCTCCTGTCCACCCCTCGTCCGACACTCATAGTAGGTAGACTGCTTCCACCCCAGACTAGCAAGCGCATCCTCTTGAGTGGGCGCCGCAGTCACGGGCGGGTTGAAAGGAGGCGGGTTTTGTTCGTTGTAGTTTGTATTCTGCCTCGCCGTTACAGCGCAAGCCCGAGCATGTTCTGTCCGCGTAGGAGAAGTAACCGTCTGCGCGGGCTGTTCTGCCGTCGGGATGGCAAAAGTTGTGGTTGTGAGGCACAGGACTGCCAAGAGGGTAAAGATAATGCGCGTATATCGTGACGCCATAGTTGCGACTCTTTTTTCAACCAAAAAAAAAGTTCTTTTTTCAACCAAAAAAAAAGTTCTTTTTTCTCGTAGGGTGTATTCTTCGTAATAGAGTGTCCAATGTATTGCGTCAAGGTTCGATACTGAATTTTTTTTCTTCTTCAAATTCACTTGTCCCGCGTCGTAGTTATATACTCGTCAAGTTTCGTCGGAACACCAGCCAGCGAACTTGTGTAATTGAATGCAGAACACTGAACAAAGCGCAACAAGGCGTATAGAGAAGAGAAGAAGAAAAAGAGGTAAAATGAAATAAAAGTTTCAACAAGGAAGAGAACAAGAGAACATTTGTTTCTGGAGGTTCCCGACAAGAGACTACACACAATATAACCTTTGAATCCTCCTTTACCCCCCCCCCTTTGACTCTCCTCCCCCTCATGACGCAAATGAACAACGAATAGCCAACAGCTTGAATCCCCCATGAGCTCATGAGACAAGGACAAGAAAAAATCTCCATTGAGAAAACTACGGAGTGTGTGGTAACGTGAACTTGCAAAGTTACAATGTTGGTGGGTTGTCTCGCTGCATCATCCGCCAAGTCTGACAACTCGATTGGCTGACAGGCACTGGCTCGTGATGCAGCTCTTGGTTCCAAAACCCCTCTGAACCCGCACTGAGACAGCCCTAGAGCTCAAAATCGGTTCGTGATGTGCCTCACATGAGACGCCTAGTCTTGGGATGGATGAAATTGAATGGGGTTTCTTGGTCTTGCTGCCTTATGCCCTTCTTGTTCAGAATGCCTTGCAGCATGTTAACCCTGTCCGTGACCAAGGACTTGTTCGACACGTCAGGCTTTGCTGACGCCAGGTCCCCGTTCTGTCTCGTCATCGTACAGATTTTTTGATATACAGGTAATCTACACTTCCTTGTCCTTTCCATTATCCCTGGCCTTTGTCTTCCTTGCATAACCGAACCCAAGGCTGTTCCCAAAACCCTTGACCGACTCCCCAGAACTTCCATACTTCCATACTTCCTTGTTAGAATTTGCGGGTCGTCCTTCTCCGTCCTTTGATCTGGCTGTAGGCACTCGCCGTCACATCCCGAGCCGGTGGCAACGACGTCCGTCCCCGGGCAGGCCGAGTTTGCGAGCTTGTGCTGTTACTTGCCGATGCAGCTGCTGCAGGGACACTCTTCCCTCGACTTCGCGTCATAAAGTTCTTTTGAACCCAGCCTGAGCCTTGAGGCATTGAGTTATCTTGATAAGTCCCATCCACGCTATCATCGGCATAATGTTCGACAAACTGCACTGAAGGCGGGCTGGAGCTCAACTCGATAACCTGACTGCCTTCAGGAATCACAAATGGCGACTCTCGCTTGACCTTCTGTGACGTTGGTGGTGTTGCAGGACGCTCAGTTTTGACAGGCGCCTCAACTTTGACAGGCTGAAGCGATGACGAACTCTTTGAGGGTTCCGGTTGTGTTGCGTTCGGGAACAAGCTGCGAAGAGATCTGTTGCGATCTGGCGACCGATCAGAGTCGTCCTCGCCCTCATCAAGCTTCCGCATCGCCTCTTCATACTCCAAGTCCCCCTTGCCAGGCTTCAACGACTGTAGCACTGACTGCTGTGTCCATCTCGCTGGGCTTTGTGTCTGTCTTGACGTGGCAGCTGTATGGAAGATCTCTTCCAATGAAGGAAACGGGCTGCTACTCCTCAGAGATGGGCGTGGACTGGGTGACTTTCTGTTGGGCCGCTGTACCGTTTCCGCAACCACAGAGTCTTCAACACACTCCTCTGGGAGATCTTCGAGCCCGTTGATCGAAGGTGGTTGTCGTCCACTGCGGATGCTACCAACGGACGAGGGTACCGCCAGAGTTCGGTGATCAATCGGCCCCATGTTCTTTGAAGGAAGTGGTGGAAGTTCTGGGGATGCTATACTATCCGGAATGATAGCATCCAACTCGGTCCCTTCAACTCCCGCACTCGACTCCATCATGTCGACATCTTCTGCATCCCCTATCTCATCCGCCCCCTTCTCCACTTCCCCTGCTGTAACACCCTCTGAATCGTGTGACAGAGGGTTCTCCTCGCGTGCTATGGCCGCGTGTAACGTTTCCTGCAACTGCCGTGAAGGGCTGTTAACCATGTCGCTCGGCGTGTCTGCATTTCGGACCAAGCTGCTGATTGGTGTATCGTCTCCGGACGTCGTTAGCTCGAGCCGCGGAAGCGCTTGGCCAGAAGGGATCGAGGTTGAATTGGTGCTCTCAACAGCTTTGGTTGCTGCTGCCTGTTCCCTTAGATCGGCCTCCACCTCGGCTCTTACTTCCTGTGTACCTAACTCCTCAGTTTTAGTTCCATCGTGATCTTGTCTCTCGCTAACCTTGTTGTCCTCCGCCGAATCCCCGTTTTTTGCAGACTGCTTCTTTTCGGTTGCGAGTTCTGGGCCGTCGGTCGATGTCTCTAGCATGCTGGGTGATGGCGCCTGCTGGACCATTCTTGGGTCACTCATTTCTGCCCAGAAAATCTCCCTCCGACCATCATCCCCCTCGTCTTCGTCCTCATCCAAGTCTGGTGCTTCAAACTTGGCATACACCCGCTTGCCTGTGTGCTGGTCATATTCTTTGTCATTCTGTTCACGGTCCCTTTTCGCTAGCAAGACGTGAAGGGTATTGTCCGCATCAACAGAAAGAACCATTCCCGTCACGGGCAAGATTTCGGGTTGCCAGTTTGTTGCCTTGGATAGAAGCAACTGCTTCCACGTAATGACCATGCCAGGCTTGACCTCCGAAAAGTCGACACTGGGAAGAGCAGTAATATCTGACGGCAATGAAGGGAGATCATCCATGTCCGTAAACTGGCTGCTTTCCAGGTTGCCTTTAGCTGGTACATCATCATAGTTAAGCACCACGTCCACATCGGTGCTCTCCTGTCTAGCATCGAAGTGGCTGTCGAGAGATTCATCCTCGTCATAGCTATCTCCTTTCGACTTTCCCTTCTTGGACTTCTTCTTCTTCTTCTTTTTCTTCTGCTGGCTGTCATCGTTCCACTCTGCTTCGTCGCCATAAGCCTGGTCGTTCTCGTCGTAGTAGCTCTCATCGTAAAAATTCTGTGAGGTTCTTTTCCGCTTTCTCATAGACCCATACTGCTGTTGAGGATCCCATCGCTGCACGAACGGGAACGGCGGTTCGCTCAACACCATGCCCTCGTGACAGCATTCAACAGCGCGATACGAGATCTTCTCTCGCCATGCGTCAGGGTCTTCATCTGGCTGCTCCGGTTCAGCCATGGTGTCGTTCTTTGTTGTCTCCTTGCTCTGAACTCGAGGGTTTTCCAAAGGCTTCACATCCTTCATGAGGTTCTTTCGAAGCTTGTCTTCCTCAGCCTTGGACTTAGGGTTCTTCAGTCCAAGGGCACCAAGCAGAAGTCTCCGTCCAGCTCCCATGTCAACCTTAAGACGACGCGGTGAGGCCTTGGGTTCTGTACTTGAGACTGCCTCTTCACCAGCCGGTGCTGGTGTCTCATCCACTAGCGTTGCGGCTTCTGTTCCGTTGGCCTGGTCGACGACCATTTCTGTTGAAGATGCTGGTGCTTGGTCTTCATGATCATCACTGACAACGCTGAGAAGCGCTCGCTTTCGTGCTAGGAGCTCGGCCTCTTCATTGACGTCCCCATTGACAGAAGGTTGAGATGGTGTGTCAGCTAGGGCCTGAAGTGCCTTGAGACGCTTGGTCTCGCGCCTTCTCGCATTCCTCTTCTTTGTCCTTGACAGGCCAGCGCCAGGGGCAGGTCCTTCGGTGGATTGCGAGAGATTGTCTGCAGCCTTGATCTCGACCACCAGTGGAGGTGCAGAAGGCTGGGGTGGCTTGGGTGGTGATTTCTGGGCCTTTGCTTTTGAGGATATCTCTTCAGGCTCGGAATCTGAATCCGAGTCTTCGCTCGAACTAGAATCGCTGCTGCTGGAGCTATCACTGCTGGCATCGGAGCTGTCTGAGTCTGACTTGTCCACTGCAGCGACCCTGCCACCACCAACGTCAGAGTCAGAGTCGGAGTCGCTGTCACTCGAGTCGCTATCGTCTGAACTCGATGTGTCCATTGCATTGTCATAATGCGAGGAGAACAAGGATTTGCGCTCTTCCAAACGCGGGAACCTTGGAGAGTCATCGGAATCATCGGAGTCACTTTCAGAATCGCTGTCAGAGTCCGAGTCCTCTTTGGAATCATCATCCGAGTCTGATTCCGAATCTGAGTCCGAGCTCGAGCTCGAGCTGCTGGTATCGTTCGAGGCTTCCTCTTCCACGACGCTAATCAGCGGCGCTGTTCGTGGCTCACTCTCTACCTGACTGATCAGGTTCGGAACAGGGTCCTCTGCAAACTCCACCTCCTCAATCAATGGACGTGTTGGATTCACGGGCTCCGGACGTCCAGGAAATTGGAGTGCCGAGGGGCCAAAGTCTCCCAATCTTGGGCTTTCCTGTCTCAAAGCCCCTGACTGATCATCGCTGTCATTGATACCAAGCAGCGCGCGGTCCATCACTTCATCGAAACTGAGTGTTGGTTCATTCGATTTAGCAAGGGCCTGGAATGTCGTCCGTAGATCCTTCTCGTGTCGAAGCAGTTCAGACTGTATCGTAGATATCGATGTCAAGGGGAATGCTGCTCGCAATGCCGTGATCTTATCGAGAAGCGAGAGATCAAAGGTATAGGCTGGCAGGAGGGCTTGCGGATCTTGACTGTTGTTGTTGCTGGACAGTAGAGTGTGCTGTTCTACCGGCGGTGTCTGCTCAACTAGAGCATTGTCTTCTTGTAGCAACCTAAGCTCCTCGGTCAAATCCACATCCGGTTCCTCTTCGTCGCTCATCTCGTCAACTTCGTCGTCCATGGCAGGTTCCGCCTCGACATCCCGAGTCGGAATGAAGTCTCTATCGTCATTATCGATCTCGTCCTCTTCAAACTCGACAGTCGGGTCGATATCTATGAACCTCGCCCGGACAGTGACGCTGCCTGGTTCATCCACGGCATGCGACTGGGAATCTTCAAGTAAAAGCTGTTCTGACTGATCTTCCTCTTCCGCATATGAATCATCTTGTTCGTCGAGTTCTTCTTCGTGTGTGATTCGAGCTCGTTTTCGTGGGGGTAGGTCGAGGGATGGTCGGTCTCGTGGTTGCCTCAGCCACGGCCTACCAAAAGCAAGGCCGTCAATAAGGTGCTTGCCATCCTCAGAAATCTGGTGTCGTCCGCTAAGTCTCCGTCGTCGTAAGTCGTCGGTGAGTAGTGATCGAATCCTATTAAACGTAAGTATTGAATATTGCGCGAGGGTTAGAGGGAAAGCCCTTACAAAACTTGGTCGTCTGCCTTCAAGACCTTGCCAACCTGTTGGAAATGCAACAGCTCGAAGCTATCTCCCTTGTCGTCGGCAAGCTCTACAGCATAATCCTCGAGTCCCCAATCTCCGCTCTCTAGCGGAATCACCTCGTTGACCTGCGCGAGGAGCTTCGAAACAGTGAGGTCATCAGATGCGACGCAGGGCCATACGAGCTTGACCTCAGGGACGGCGTGTCGACGAACGACGAGGCGCAAGCGAATCGCCTGGGAGGGCATTGTAGCAGCTTTTGATGGCCAGTGCTACGATCGCATTATTATTGAAAAGAATGAACAGAAGCGCTATTAAAAACGATGAGGAGTTGGAAAGGTGGGAGCCGGGTTGCGATTTTGCGAGCTTGAAGTTGACGCGCCTGCCTCAGAGTTGCCGTGAAATCTAGAAGGTACGTACCTTCTGCATCGCGCCCCACAGCCCTCGAGTGCCGTGAAGAAGGCAATTGTTACAGCATCCTTGACAGTTGAAATGAGAAGTGTATTTTGACTAACAACCATATCCCTCGATGTCAGCAACTTGCAACGCCAAAAAGGCAAAGCTCAAGTTATGCAGAGATGCAACCAGAGGTTAAGCTAAGATCATGCTCAACGCCACCGTCAAAGCAGGTCAATTATGGTATTACATTTGGCGTGCCATCATCAGCGTGCTAAAGTACCAACTCGAGTCGGCTTCATATTGTCTTTTGAGCTTTGGGTCGAATTGTCGAGGCAGATATTGCCAACTCCGGTTCCAGTTGAAGAAGAGCCAGATATCAATCTCAAAGCAGAGACTCCGGGAACGACCATGTCACTTACACACTAAGCCACAGGAACAGCTTCTGCCATCCCACGAGAAGATAAAGATGGGGAATAATGCAGGTCGCCGAGACGGCGTGTTGTCTACAGATACATCACCAAAAGTTACCATCCAGAAACGCCAGCAAGAGAAACCCCAACCAACGACAGCAAACTCCAATATCATAATCAGCAAGCCTCCCACAAGTCCATCTTGTTCTTTCCAGTTTTGACTTGTCGCGTTTACAAACAAACAACAACTGATATGTCTTTTTACTGTGGGAGTCCTCCCATATCTAGCATGTGACCCATCTTCTCGATCTACAATGTTGTTAGTTGATAATTCTTAACCCATCACAGGCAATTGTAGTCGACTTACCTTCGTCTTGAGATAACCCTCCACCTCCTGGCTCCGGAATCCTCCCCTTCCCCTCCACGACAGAGGCACCATAGCCACACGCTCCTTGACCACAACCTCCCGATTGGGACCCTCGACAGCGCGGATCTTGTCGGGGTTGTTGGTCAGCAGTCGGATTTCCTGCTGGCCAAGATCCAGCAGCATGGCCGTGGCCAAACCATAGCTTCGAGCATCTGCGGGATGTCGCAGAAGCAAATTCGCCTCAACGGTATCCGAGCCAAGGTCCTGGAGGTTGTACGCCTTGAGCTTCTCGCCAAGGCCGATTCCGCGACCCTCTTGTCGCAGGTAGATAATAATACCGCCGGCCTTGTTCTGGCTCATGAGGCGCGCTGCTTCGTCGAGTTGTTCGCCACAGTCGCATCGCGCTGACCATGCCGTCTCGCCTGTGTAACACTCGGAATGGATTCTGACAAGAGGGACCTGTCGCGATGGCGCTTCTCCCGTTGGCGTATTTCCTCCACTCATGCCACTAGTTTCCCGACCGGGAAACAGTTTACCTGTGTATGCGCCGCGCACCATGCGGTCCATCTCGGTCTCACCCTCTTGGGGAGCATCCAGACTCTTACTTCGAATGTCATTTCCAAACACAATGGCAAGGTGCTCCTTGTTATCGACATTGTTGGTGTAGAGATGCAAAAACATCTCGGTACCATTGACTGTGGGAATGCGGGCGCGGACGGCACACTCGACATGTGGAAGAGTCTCCAGCAACTTGGGCCGCTTGGAGCCGCATCCTCCCGAGGCAATTGAACTATCAACGGGAACACCACGAGGTCCAGGAGTCGCAGGTGTAGAAGTCCCGGGTGTGCTTGGCGGCGTAAAGGCGGGCGACAGCAGGGACGGCGGGGGCGGTTGGCCGATGGGGGTGTCGGGGCCCTCGGCGTGAGCGGAGACGGGGGGGGAGGCGGAAGTGGAGGGAGCGGGGGAGAGTGACAAGTCTTCTATGGACTGCTCAAGGGTTTGACCACCGACTTCATTGTACGACGGGGGCTTTTCGTCGGCATTCTTTGTCTTGGGGGAATAGAAGGAGGGGAGAGCAGTGCTAGAGCCCGCCGGTGAGCCTGACATGGCATCAGACGGCATGTTTTGGCTTGAGGCGGGCAGGTGGGCGCCGCGATCGGATTTTGGAGGGGTTCGAAGGGTTGTCGAGTCGCAAATATCGTAGGGTCAAGGGCGGCGGTCGCTAGACGGGCATTGGCCGGCGTGAGGTGTCGCAAGGCTTCCGAGGAACAGGACTCGGTAGACAGAGGTACAGAGAAGTTGTGCGTCGTAGGTTGTAGGGAAACAATGGTCAATTGAGCGGCCCAAGTTCAGCGATGGCGATAGTTTGCGGAACCATGACTTGATGGCCGGGTGAGTGGGGTTCAAGGGTGCAAGATCAGTGGTATCATATTAGTCATCCACGATACCCATCCCGCGCGGTTACTTCCAGGATTGTATGCTCGCGTGCCGGACTCCGTAGAGAACCTTGAAATAAGCCGTTGAATCCGTTGTTTTAATCAATTATCCGTCTACCTCCTACGTAATTATTCGACACAGTCAGATTTTCTCTCGGCTAACGGCAGTCACCGCGACAAGAAGCCACCGGGTAACAGTCATGATACAGTATCTCCGGCGTGGAGAACGAACCCCGAGCTAGAGAGAACCTCGGCGAAGGCGGCCGATGGGGACCGAAGCCGGCACGTGGGGCGCCGTTGAGTCTCTGTAAGCATTTCCAATCGTCCAATCGTCTGACTCGATGGGAGACGGATTTTCTTCGGTGATGGATGATGATTATCAATTATGGGAATGTCTAGGGTAATTTGATATGGTTCACGCATTTTTTTTGGAGTTCTATTACATCGCGCAAGAAGATGAAGCCTTTTTCTTTGTCATAGTTGCACGGCGATGAAATCCTACCGTTGAGACCCCCGTGTGTTAACATACGACTAGAGTTGTCCCTGTCAAGTTTGACGGACGGCCCGTGTCGCGTGGGAGGCTCAATACACACGATATATTCGACTTGCCCTTTTGGGTAATTTCGCAGATACAATTCGAGGCTTACACGGCAAGCTGACCACAAAAGATAAAACGCCACATCTTACACTGGTCCAAATGACTTGTGATAGCCTGCCGAGGTAACGAAAGTGAACCGACAGCAATAATGTCGTGACCGAACGTTAGACATGATGGTGCAAGATACCACCCTGAATGTCCAGATAGAAAGCATCGTAATAGGTACAGAGTCACTGCGTCGCCCCTTGCTGAGACGAGAGTTTTCCTTTACAAGGACAGAAAGAGTCTCGAGCATGGTCGTAAGGAACACAGCTCTCAACACAGCTTCGACATGAAACCCATCACTGCACAGCATCGCACCACATCCCCCTCATCCGTTTAAAAGCCCATCTCCGTTTCACGAACCATCAAGACGGTCCTGACCACCGTTTAAACTTACCTCTCCATCACCTCACCTCGAAACCGAACCACCTGACCGCTACGTTACACCTCCTAACCCCAGCGACATCCCGTCCCAAGAGAAGGGATGAGACACCCCCAGCCAGCCCTGTTTGACGCAGGTACAGCACATCTAACCCCTGGACGCCATTTAGACGCCGTGTCGAAGCGCCTGCGGCGTTTTCCCCCCTCTCCCCCGTCTCATCTTAATTCTCCCGTCATCCTTTCCGCCAGATCGCACGGGAAGAAAAAAAAAGACACATGGGTTCAGGTTCCTCCCGGGATGTTACCCCAACCTTGCCGAACCGACAAGTCTGTTTCACATCTTTGGTTGGACAAACTCTGAGCGAAAAACCCTAGATCTTGAAAGCAGCGTGGTCTGTTCTCGTTGGTTAGACATGCGATCTTTGTCTGTCAGGCTTTGTGTGTTAGAAGTTGGACCCAGCCCAGCCAGCACATCTCATCACAAGATCAAGTTTTTTCCACAAGGCCAAGCGCCGATCATGCATGGACAACAAAGCAAACTCACATGAGAAAAAGGTTCAGCCAAGGCAGAAAAACAAACATATTTTTAATTAAACGTTTCGTTTCAAATTCCCTCGTGGCCGATTCTCAACTGTACATGAATCCTTGGTCCTGCACGTTCCCATTGGTCAACCTACCCCCTAAGCGCAAACGTTTGACCAATGTGCAAGCCTGTCCCTGAAAAAGAGAGTTTGGCAAGGACCAAGCTCTTGGGAGAACGAAAGGAGGTGAAACTCCTGGGCTGAACCGCTCTCGTGTGATTCGTGAAAAAAGTCGAAAGGGCCTCAAGAGGGGAAGCGTTAAAAAGAAAGCAAGGGCTGAGGAGAATTGACAGGGGTGTAAGGGGGAAAAAGGGCTGAGAACAGGGGTAAATTTGAGAGCCTGCTTACAACCAAGCCGCTAAGAAAAAAAGACGACAGACGACTTATCACGCATGAGTGACGTTTCAAGCAGAGAGTGAAAGAGTGTATGTGAAGTAATGTTGAATGGTATTGACCTTGTTTCCATCAAAGTATGTACATGAAGCGAATGAAATGACAAAAACCAAGTCTTCTTTTTTTTTTTTCCTGTATCCTGTGTATCATATCCCAAAGTTTTCATATCGGTCGTAGCGAGTGGCACACACCCCGGCTCTCACCAGGGCGGCGGGTTTCTTCTATTGTGATCATCATTCAATGAGACCAAAATGTGTACAACAATCCTGTCTGTTTATCTCCCTTTACAGAGCAGCGACCTTCTTGCCAGAGCCGTAGAGAATGTTCTCGACCTTGAGGTTGGTCTCCTTGACGGAACCGAGACCGCTGGGGCACTGGGGCTGGTTGCTGACGGCCAGGTTGAGGTGGCACTTCTCATCGACACCGTGCTTGCAAACGGGATCGTTGATGTTGTAGAGGGCGTAGTTCTGAGCGACCCAGCTCTTGGGCTCGCTGAGGCAGGCGGCGACGTAGTTCATGGAGTTGGCGGCGGCGAGGGGCAGCTTTCCGTCGTCCATGAGGTTCTTGCACTTGGAAGCGTCGACATACTCGTAGTTCATGGCAATGCCACCGCCCTGGTGAGGGTCCTTGGTGGCAGAGGTGCCGAAGCCGAGGTAGTTCCAGGCATCGTAGGAGATGTCGTAGGCACCACCGGAGGAGTCGATCTTGAGGAGGTAGACGGAGCGTCCCTCGTTGGAGACCTTGACGCAGATGTTGTTGCAGTCGACGCTACCAGGCCAGTAGGCAACGCGGTTGGTGTTGATCTTGCATCCCAAGACACCAATGCTGCTGGAGTACTGGTCGTGGGGAGTGACGCTGGCAGAGCCAGAAGAGCCACGAGGAGCAATGGGGCTGGCAGAGACCAGAGTAGCCGAGGCGGCGGCGAGGACGGCGGTGAACTTGGCAAACATTTTGGCTGTTTGGTTTTTTGTAAAAAGTCTTGTGAAAAAAGCTTTTGTACTGAATGGTATAGTTGGAGACTGGCTCGACTTGCTTTCTCAACGCACGGCGGAGAGAAATAAAGGAATGGACAAGTAGAGTTGTTGTGCAAAAAAGGACTGATCTCAGATCAAGGTCTTGATTTTTTGGCGACGGCCAGCCGAGGGAGTGACGAAGAAGATTTGAAAAGGAAGGAATCTCACGAGAGAATGAGTGTCTTGTGGTGATGATCTAGAAAAGAAGGAATGCATCTGGGGTGGAGGTGATGGACCTTATATACATAAGATCGACTCTGGGGGTGTGGGTGATCCAGCCCACGGTCCACGGAGGTGGTTTGCGAGGGCGGAGACAAAGAACCTACGCACAGCTGCACATACATTGAGGCGAAACAGATCCCAATGCCGACCTGGACGACGCCGAGAGAGTGACCGCTGCTGCTCCTCGGACAAGGGTGGAGCTGCCAGGGCAGATTCTCGGACCCCAGAGTCAGGCTCCAGAGTCAAGGAGGGCGGCTCCATGATTCGAGATGCCCGACCCCCGGTAGCCATGTCACTAGTCAAAAGGGGGCAGTGACGGTTTGCTGGAAGCCATGGAAACATGAGGACAGACTCGTGGGAAGAGGAGGCGACGTGGACCCGCTCGGCACGTTGCCGATAGGGATGGGACGGTACAGCTGCTTCGGATGAAAATCCTCATAGCCTGATGGGGTCATTCAAGAGCCCTGAGGGTGTGAAAGGCCCAAGGGCAGCCAGTGACAGACGACCCTGCCTGTCTCTGGCATCCTCCGTCTTTTGCTGGCTGCCGGAGGGCTTCCCACCCACGCGCCGCCTGGAGGAAAATGGCTCAACTCGCTAGGCCTGGATCTGACTAGACGCAGTCCGGGCTGCCATCCCTCTTTTGCCTTTGCCAGGCACGGTGCGTTAGTCAGGGCCCAGCACGGCGGCAGACGCACGCACTCAAGAGCCCTGGAGCGCCACGGGACAGGGGTTGGGGTGATGGGGAGGTGCTGTGAGCAGGGCTCTTACTGGGCGGTTGGGCCATCTTGTGCCTGGCGATGCCACGCTGTACCTGATTCCCGTCAACCCTCCCTGGTCCTGTGCCTGGCAATCCCGGCCCCCTTCTGTGTGCGCCTCCATGTCTCTGAAGCACCTGGGGAGCCGCCCAGGGGGGGAAGGAAACAAACATGATTGTTGGGACCCTTGCAAAGAAGCCGCTTTGCTTAATCGCCAGGCGGTTGAATCGATCGGTCGATTCGAGTTGCAGAGTGTGGTGGGTTGACGTTGTATTCGTGGACTCCGTTTTCCCAAGGGCAAACGCCAGTAGTAAGAGACGGGCAAAGAAACGGATGAGAAAAAAACTCTTCTCTTCTGCGGACCCGCGACAATCGGCGCGACCAACAAGCGCGTCCTTGGATCGTGGAGTCGTTTCTTTTCTTACTTGCCTGGCATTGGCATGGATGGTTGCCTGACAAGCCTGCTGGAGGAATCTGACACTGTATGCGAGCAACAGCGTCAGCACCGTCTAGAATCGGAGGTCGCACTAGATGGGACGATGATGCCTCAGGCATAAGATGGAAGAGAATGCAGTGGAACGGTGGATCGGTGGGAAAACGGCCCAAGACGGAGATGGGCGAAAAACAGCGAGGAATCAGAGACGGTCGGCTGCGCAACAAGAAAGCTTGGCTTGTTTGTCAACACGGAACAGAAGAGACGGCTGGCGTTTTTGCCAAGCACACCGGACACCAAACGAGGCGGGCTTTGTTGAGCTCACGATGTCCCATGCCCAGCCACGAAGTCGCGGGAAGCCGAATAAGCTTGTTTTCGATTTGCAGAGGGGCTGAATGTCTCCTCCTCCTCTCTGTCTCATCTGACGGTCAAGCCATGGCAAAGGACTGGACAATCTATTGACAGGAACCTACTGAAAGTGCATTTCAATAGATGGTGGGATTCACACAAACGCGCCTCTCGCAACCATCTAGCAAGAGCCACGTAGCCAGCAAAAGCAGGCTTGTCTCATCTTCCTGCCCAGCTGACGTTTCTACCTGTATGTAAGTCTCGGCATCCTCACCTCACCTCGCAAAAAGAAGACAGAAGGCGGCTGGCTGGGCTTTCATCAAACCCGCCGTCTCTGGTCATGTTAGTTGCTGCAACCCTGCCTTGCCCAATTGGTCCACACGGTCAGCCAAGGCGTTTATCCCGTCTTCCGCGCTGCTGAGTCGGTGAGGTCTTTTTCTTTTCTCTTTTCCCCTCCTCCGTCTCATACTGTGCGCAATTTTTTGTGCATATTGCTTCTTGGCCTTCTTTTTGAGGCAGTGCCTTGTGGGTTTTGGTTGAAGCCTCAGGATCAAGGTTTGCAAAACAATTTAGTGGATTTTGGACGTCCTCGGGGCCTTGTTCGCTACTGCTACCCTACAATATCCACTCAGAGCTCTTGTTCTCTTCTCAACCAAAACCCACTCACACTTCTTTTCCAACTTGACGTGCCCACCTACACAGTAAAGTTCCCAGCCTCCAGGTCCTCTACTGTGTCCGTGCCTTGTCAGAACGACGGAAGGAAGGGAAGAAAACTCTTCCCGCCGATCCTCATTGGATCTCGGGGTCGGTGTCGGGGGTTTTTAGTAGGTGGCTGAACCTTGGTGAGCGGATCTCCCATTCAAGCCTTTCAAGGCGGAAGAGGCACCGCCATTGACAACCGATGGCGTTCACCACATGGCGGCGTGATGGCAGTTTCTTTTCTTTGAAAGCTTCTTTCGTGGATCGGGGAAGAAAGCCTCTGATTCAAAGCTCTGTGAATGTCGGGCTTTGTTGACCAGAATAGTAGTGAAACCGCCCAAAACTGACGAATAACCACATGGCAACCCTCCATCAGACGTTGACAATGACACCCAGTTCAAGAAAGCAAACGGTTTTGCCTCCCTTCCAGAAGAACTCCGAGTCTCTGTTGATGGAATAGAGTTTTCAAACGCTTCTCCATTCTCCCACTTTCCGGGACTTTTTGCCGGGCGCCTGTTCTCATTCATTCCGTTGCGCTGCACCTCAACCCACCGTCACAGACGCCGTCTAATACGCCATGCTTTGGTTTTCGTTACGGTCTGCAGGACTGGACTCCGATCATGCAGGCTCGATAATTTAGGTCTCCACATTACCTTGCCTTGGTTCGGTCTTGATGGCTTCGAGTCAGTTGCCTTTCTCGCCTGCGATATTCGCGCGGAACTGACTACTACACTCGGTTGATAATGCCCTCGCCATGTGGATTTCGTGTCCCACAGCCCCCCCGATGGGCGGAGTTTTGTGCAAGTTCATTCACCTTCCGTGTTGGGCTTCTGGCAGTAGTGTTGATGATCTTTGGAACTCTGTCTTGGATCCACGAACATTCCTCCTTCATGCAAGTGGGACGATTCATGTTAGTATGGCTTCTCCGAGGGTTCAGCTGGGTTGTTTTCCGTTCCGTTCGGGCGACAGAATTTCCTCGCAGTTCTCCGGAGTTTCGCTGATGTCTGCCACCCCTCGTCTTTCACTCGATGTTGAGTTCCCCAACACAATGTCATCTGTCAAACTCGACCGCCAATATGCCCTATAGATCATCACCAAGATCTACACTCGCCCTAAGTCTTCATTTCCGGGGTAATGAAGCATCTGGTTCACGATCGCCTCGATTGATCAGTGATCCGGTGTTTGAAGGAACGGACCGAAGCTCCAAGGGAACTCATGGATATCGACTCCACTGGTAACAATCCGGGGAAACAAGATCGCCTGTGCTAGATGGATGAAGAGATCGTCTCTGTTTCGATGTGGGCCTCGTGTTTTGAATCGTAGACTGGGACAAGACTCTGGTTGACATTGTCAGTCTCTGTAGTCTGGGGGCTAGAACGAGGAGACTGCGTGATCGGCTGGAGTGTGTTGACCGCGGTTCTAAGCCTATTCTCTAAGACGCTTTTGATGTCTTTAGATGACTGTCATTCGCACAACCTACTACCCCAACTTTATCGTTGAGTCAGGTCATTGGAGAGAAGACCTCCAACACTGAGCTGTTGCTCCGTGATCATGTCATTGTGTCCCTGGCTCCCTCGTGTGGTTCTACCCTTGTATGAAGTGATGGTTTCCTGTCAAGTTTAATATTCTTGTTGGGTGTAAAGAGGTTCGGAAATCCCGTAGATTGTGTGAAGGTGTTAAATCGTGTGAGAGAGTTTGTCAAAAAACAATGAGGAAGTTGGAAGTAGATCGTGATAATGACGCAAAATGAGCTCATAAGGGGAATCAAGATGTCTCAATGGGCCGAATACAGACTGTGAGACTTGTTCATTCGCGGATGAGCTTCAAATCCATTGTCCATTGGTGCCATTCGCTCTGCACACTCTCATGCGCCGAATTTACAAACCACAGGTCTAGGGTAGGCCAATTCAATTTCACCTCGGTGAGGCCCCACCACCGGACTCGGTGATCTCGGTGAACCCTTGCCCGGCGATAATCGATAAGGAAACGGGACTAAAAAATTTCCCACNCGAACCGTCTGCAACACCTTACGACTCCCTAGCACCAAGACAACCACCGACGCAATGGCGCCAATCGACCACTCAGCCGCCAAGGCTGACAAGAAGTCCAAGAAGGAAAAGAAGAAGCGCGCGCGAGAGGAAGACGCACCAGTCGACACTGAACGAAAGCACAAAAAATCCAAGAGCGTCGTCGCTCCGGCAGATCTTCCCGCGCCGGAGGTTGTCAATGGTGACCTGAAGGCTGAGAAGAAGAAGAAGAAGAGTAAGAAGGATAAGCACGTCGAAGAGGCTGTTGCGCCGGCTGAGGACGAGTCTGCTGCTGTGGAAGAGCCCAAGTCGGAAAAGAAGCACAAGAAGAAGAAGCATCATGACGAAGACGTCGCGGCCCCTGTCGAGGAGGCAGATGCTTCTGTCGTAGCTGACGGGGAGAAGAAGAAGAAGCATAAGAAGAAGAACAAGGATGCCGAGGGAGACGAGACAACCGATAAGGCTGAGAAGAAGCAGAGGAAGCACAAGAAGGACCACCAGCCCGAACCCGAACCCGAGGCTGAAGCCGAAGAGGATGCCTCGCCCGATCCTGACGCTATGGATGTCGACTTTGCGATCCCTGCCAGACCCAAGTCCAAGTCAAGCTCCAACATCCACCAGCCGCCCGACATCCCCGCGAACCCTCAATTCCCCTTCTTCACCCAGACCGTTTCCCTCTACGAGCCTCTCTACCCCATTGGCTGGGCGCAGCCCGTGACGAACTGCCAGTACCAGCACCTACGGCACCTCCAGAACAAGTACGTGCCCTCGCTGCGCGGTGTGCTCTTGGATTACAAGAATGTCGCCTTTGGCGAGCAGCCTGGCAGGAATGGAGCGGCTATGGACGATGAGACCCCGACGACCGTCATGTCCAAGGATGAGGCCGCTGTTGGTTTCGGTTGGATCACTGCCGATGTCGATCTCTTTGTGCCTAGCCGTGGTGCTTGGATGGAGGGTAGCGTCAACCTGCAGACTGAGGGACACATTGGTGTCGTTTGCTTCGGCAAGTTCAACGCGTCGATCGAGGCGCGTCGTCTCCCGCCCGACTGGAAGTGGGTTCCTAACGAGTCCCCCGAGGCTCAGGGCTTCGAGGAGACGGCCTCAGTCATCACCGCTGACGACCACGGTGTTGTTCGTCAGATCCACAGCACCGGTTTCTGGGCTGACGGCAGCGGCGAGAAGGTCAAGGGCAAGATCCGCTTCCGGATACGCAACTTTGACGTCGGCACCAGCGGCGAGACCAGCTACCTCAGTCTGGAGGGCACCATGCTGGATAAGCAAGGTGAAAAGGCCGTCGTGGCCGAGGAGGCCGAGACGGCCAAGATGCGCAAGGGAAAGAGGGGCGGTCAGAGGCGACAGAGGAAACGCGCTCCCGAGTTTAGCATGACGCGCTTCGATGTGGACGAGGAGCAGCAGACTCAGGACATTGAGGAGGAGAAGAGAGAGGTGCTGGCGGTGAGCGAGGATTAAAAAAGCATGGGATTGGACTAAGAAGGGAGCCAGGAGTTGTGATACCTTGCTTTAATGATGAAACTATGTTACCACCAGCCTACTTATGAGGCGTTTCCTATCGCTGAAAGATTTGTTACAAACATGCTCCAAAGACAAAGAAAAACTATCGTATAGACAAAGACAAGTATTCCCAAAAACGCCCAAAAATGGTTCCCTCAATGGGTATATATCAAGCCGCAGCCTTAACCATGGGCTCCCACGGCCGTGCCAGATTCCAAAGGTATACCTCCCCAACGGGCTCCTCGCCCAACGCCTTGACAAAGATGTGTTGAAACAGCGGCACCGACGAAAACAGCGGCGCAACTGGTGTAACTGATCCTCTATCCCAACCTGACAAGAGTCCATCGGGCTGCTGAAGGAACTCGTCTACTTTCTCGTGATACGCGTCCCAGTCTTCTGAGTGGTCGTTTACGACGATCTGGAACCTCACGCCTTGGATGTCTACCGTGATCCGCTGTACTGTGCTTGGGAATCCGTGTTGGGAGCCTGAGCTTAGGATCCATGTGTAGTCTGTTTGATCGCCGTTGCTCTCCCAGTCATACCAAACTTGTGTTCCTCTCTCTGAAAAGTCATTGAGCACAAGTCTTCCCTCCGCGTCAAAGCTCAACTCGCAGTGTCGCGCGTCAATACCCTCCATGGGTGGAAGTACAACATCGCAAGATGCAGGGTCTGTACCGAGGACGAAGGACCCGGGACGCTTAGGTGCCGCGTCGAATGTGAGTTGGATGGCGCGTGGAGGACGACTGCCGAGGAGGTTTGGAAGACGCGAGGTGAGAGTTGTGGATGAAGTTGTGAGGACGGTGCGGGAGATGTTGGAGGGGAGGTGGGTTGCCTTGTCGGCGGTAGAGTTGCGCGCCGTCGGGACCAGCCAGGCGATGATGTTGGACATGATGGATGTGTTGAGTGAAAGAGTGTATGTAGTATTGGTGTTGTTTGATGAGAGAGTGTAGTATGAGTGAGAGGCGCAAGTTGACGATTTGTTCAAACGAAAGAACTAAGTTGAATGCAAGCTGGTGATATTGTAAATGAATAGTTAAAAAACACACGCTGAAAGAAGATGTTCTGAATTTTAGTCAAGTGTATTGCTTCCGCATCTTTATATGTCAAGATCAACAACCTCAACAACCTCCGTTGCGCCGACAACCACTGGCCATCAACCCTCCGCGTCGAGCGCGTCGCGAAAGCACATGACGGACCAACGAGGAACCCTACACTAGGAAAATGCACGAAAAAACACCCGTTTCACCGCATCAATCCCAATTGCGGCTATGGTCACGGTTCATGGCGCGCGGTGGTGTTTGACCTTGGAAGCACGAGAGCCAATCATTTCAGGTCGTATTCGAAACGGCAGGGGAAGCCACCAACGAGAGGCGAGGAAGAGATCCAAGTCTATACAAAACAGGAAGGGAATGGATTTCATGTTGCAGTTTTTGTGTGGGAGGATTTGATGTGGCTTGTCGGGAGAGGTGTTCATGCTGTGTGGCGAAGACGTTTTGGACCCTGGATTTGAACTGAACTGAGTCATAACCTTGTTTTAGAGGTGGGATATGCTTATCCTGTAGAGTTGCAGTGATGCTTATTCTGATAGTTTGTATTGGTACCTGTGGGTGATTGACATAGGGAGGATGTTTCAATGGTGGTTCATCTTTTGTTCATTGACAACCACCTGCACACGACAATAATGGCGATATCGTTTCAGGAAGTAGGATGAAACATGCTGGATGGGGAACTGTGATTGTATTGATCGCGAGAAGTATTGAATACAGACAGATCTACTACTCCTATAGGCATCCAAGTGCTCTTGAGACTGAGACCAGCGGCTATCACCTCTGTCCGGAAGGCGATGGGATCTCCAGACAGAATCACTTTG
Organism: Fusarium sp. AF-6; assembly: GCA_003947015.1. Lineage (NCBI taxonomy): Eukaryota > Fungi > Ascomycota > Sordariomycetes > Hypocreales > Nectriaceae > Fusarium > Fusarium sp. AF-6. The sequence continues at coordinate 46,449 of NKCJ01000208.1, forward strand.
AGCTCCAGATTTAGGTTTAGGCTCCTATAATGGAGGACCAACGAAATCTTGGCGTACCTGACGGGCGCACTGGTTCCTGCGTTAGGCCCCGAGACTTGCCTTCTGATTCATCGACCTTGGTAGGGTAGGTATTGCTGTGAAGGATGCAAACACACAGCCCAAGGAGATAAGCTACCAGTCTTTAAGGATTAATTATAGTATGAACTAGATGAATCTCAGATCGACCATCTTCCTCTCTTTCTAATGCTAGGCGTAGCCAAGGGCGAGTCGGAATTGGAGGCTACTCAAGACCCTTGTGGTGCGCAGTGCATGGTTACTTGGCCTGAAACCTCTAATGAGAATATTCAAAGCTGCGATACTTGGAGCTTCGATGCCCGGCATGTGCAACAACGCCCTTGCTATTTCTAAAATGCTAGAAACAAGTTCGCAATAGGAGCTTATACATACATTCTGGAATGCAAAAAAAAAGCTGTCATCATGACGAGTTTGTTGACAAGGACTAACGATTTGGTGTTGTCAAGCTTCTTCTCTGGTACCCTGGCACACCCTATAGTTGAGCGATGCGAACACCGGCGCCTATGTAGTTGGATCTGGCCTCGGAAGGCGGGTGTCGATGTTAAAGGGCGAGCTCGTTAATGTCCTGGACCACACAGGTATTCAGCATCTTTGAATGGAGTGGAAGAAACAGGGTGTTCTAGGACACCCCTATCAACCAGTTTACCAGGTCGAAATCCAAAGTCATACTCGATCTGCCTCAAGGAGGATGTTTAAGCAGTAACCCGTTCTCTTCTCTTCGCATAGTGAGGATTTGGAGGCGATTAGGTTTGATGCCTGAACGAGAGGGCAACTGCAAGCAGCCCATCAAGTGGTGGTTGAAAGGAAAATTCTTAAAAAGTGTTTCTACGCTCTACTTGGGACACTAAAGGCTCCATGTGTCAAGCGCGGAAGCTGGACATGCTGCTCCCTGGGTGTGATAATCATGGGGTCCAGCGGGCACATCATCGTCGGCACGTCATATGCCAATTCTACATGTTAGCTCATTGTGGGACGATGGAGAAAGCAAGGAAATCCAAAGCGATAATGCATAGACAACCATATTTAACGAGGGACGAGAATCATGGAAGGCCTGGAATAATGATCGTAAAAGAGGAGACTACGGCTTCGGCTGTCGAGACTGCGGGTTTCGACCTGCGTTTGTTGGAAACAAAACCGCTCGGGCTTCGTCACGTTTGTGCATGGGGCACCGAGAAGAACCACACTCTGCCAGTCGTGGATCTCCAGCACCTAGGAAGGTTGGCATTGCTGATGGAATAGGGGGTTGCTAGATTTAATGGCTTCGGGCCACCATTCTTGCAACTGTTCGATGGTCCGGCTGCCTAACTGCTGACAGCTGAAACCGCTGGAGGCACTGGAACTCCAATAAGACGCAGCTAGATGATGATTATTAGCCACGAGGATGGTCCTCTAGCTCGGAGCATCCAGGAGTCCTCTCCATACACTTGGGTAGCGTGGAAGACATGCTGACTGTTCTCGGCTGCAAGTGGTGGACCATCAAGACTGGATCAACACCGTATCAATTGAAGAATAGAGCTTCATGCCACGGCAAGCTTGTGCACAGAACAATATAGAACGGGAATGATTCGGCGGCAGCGGTCATCGATCGATGCTTTCCCATTGTGTACGACGCGAGTTGCTCCTGTCATTCACCAGACGTCAGTTACTCCACGACGAAGTATGCGTAGTATTGATCCCTAAAACGAGATGTCAAACTTCACCGTGGCTTGAAGCTGTTGTATGGTCTTGTGTCTGGTCAAGCATGTAGGCAACGACAATGGGAAAAGGGGAGGGAGCTGAACGAGGTGAACAATGGACAGGAATAGAGAACTCCCGTCACATAGAGAGGTGTATGCCCATTGATGCCGTGGCGACCCACGAGAAATCAACTTGTGGAGGCCTCGTACTCGTGGGTTGACTCAACCCTCGCGGCAAAAATTCTACCCTCAGGGCAAACTCTTCCTCGCCTTCTTTCAGCCAGATACATCCCCACGACGGTGTCCCAACATGCCATGAACTGACTAAAGAACGTTATGATAGTTCGACGAGTTGCAGAGCCGGTCGCTGCCGGCTTGGAGCCTGAAACTTCAAGGTTCGGATTTCCGATAGCAGCGCATCTCGATGCCCAAGACAGAGCCTCAAGAGCCTATTCCTCGTACGGAAGGTCGTTCCTAGATGCATCCAGGCCTTACCGGCATCCACCGTCCCGGCGGCAGTCAGAAGTGGTTCCCGGATGGTACGCCGAAGAGCCAGGAGAGTGTAAGAGGATGACATCTGGATGTGACTGTTTGACAAGCAGCAAACAGTCAGCGAATTCCCACGCCCAAATGTTATCAATATGGAGCCAGGAATCGCCAAGATCCCCATCGAGTTGAGCCAAGGGCAAGTGGGTAATCAGCCGGAACGATCCTCTCCTCCATGGCCCATCACGGTGTATACCCGGGGCCCCTTTGGACCCTTGGGCCCCTCACAATGTTACAAATCTAAGCAGATGGACAAGACTTCCCCGGGGCATAAGGCGACCTTGAGTCGGGGAAAGGGATGAATTGTACGTAATGAAAGTCGTAGCGGAGACTCTTGGAGGCGGAGTTTGAGGGGAACGATGAGGGCATCGAGGATAACGGCGGCTTTCTTGAGAATTGCAACCGGAAGTCGCCCGTGCTATGCAGAAACAAAGGTGATGAACCCATGAAAGTGACTCCAGAATATTGACACGGCCCCCCTGGGCGATCGAAAGGGACGGAGAGCCGAACGATGTTGTTGACGCGGTGGTTATTGTACAAACCTTATTGGCGTTGAGATGTAAGAAATGAGGAGATCGTGACCAACGATCCATGACACGAATCCTCGAGAGCGGAGTCGCAAGCCAAGCGTAGACACGTTCATGCACAAAATACCGCAGCTTGGTATTGTTTGAGCAAGGTCATGCCTGTGCCCATTGCCCGCAAGGGGTTCCCTTCAGGCCCGGGTGCCGTGATGCTCGGGCTCCGTCACTGCAGAAGGTCGTTCTTTGACATAACCAACATCGCCAGTCACTTACATGCCGTGACGATTGGGGTCCGGCAGCTTCTTCTTTCGAAACCAGGCATCAAGATCTAGGGGGGAGGGGGAGCAGCAGACGGGATTTCTCGGACAGGCCCGAATGGGACGCCGGCAATGTCCCTATCGTGGTAGTCAAGCGGTACTAGCAGAGAGATTGACGGGTGACGCTGCTGATCCAGGTGAGGCGGCAGGAGAAGCTTGCCTGAATGGGAGATGCAGCGCTTGGATCCAGATATTAGGTGGCCCTCGTGCGGCTCTACTGCCAGGTCAAGGCTGATGGTCAAAGGCGGCTAGAATAGGTAACAACTGGTCGACAGGACAGGGCGGAAGGGCGCGGGTCCAGCAGGGCGCGGGAGACTGCCGTCGGGGTGGCGCCACGGCCACCTGGCCGATGCTCCAGGTCGACGGTAGTATGATGAGCGGCATCACCGTGGCCGCATGGGACATTTCCGGGCCGGTACTCATCGGCCACGTCTTTTCCTCTCGGGCATCTAGAGGAATGTCGAGAAACGTAATATCCGGGGATTCTTGTGTCGGGCGTTAAAAGCCAAGAGAACGAGTCTCACGGGGAAGTCTGGAGTCCCCTGATTGTCGAGAGCGATCGCCGGGGGAGAGCAAGCGTGTCCCATGGGGACTACGGGTCGTTGTACGTAACAAGCTATCTCCAAGAGGATGTCTGTCGCTTCTCGTAAAATGGCATCGCCGTGTGTGGTCGCGAAGAGGGAGAGCGCGGGACCCCGGTGAGTAGCTGATGCTCGAGGATGATGCTTTGCCAAGCAACTGAAGCTTGGGTAACCTTGGTGATCCCCATCAAAAAGCTCGTAGAACCCACCGCGGCAAAAACCAAAACGAGGAATAAAAGGTGAGGAGCAAGAGTCAAGTTATCTTGGCATTCTGGGGCTCTCTTTTTAAGAGGGAGCGAGTCGGGCAAGGCCCGGGTCCATCTCACCTTTTTTTCTCGGGCACGTTAATTGCCTCAGGAGGTAGTTCTCTTTCTTCTAGAAGACGACTAGAAGGCGTGTGACTGGGGCACTGCGAGCTGGAAAACAGGAGAATGTGGAAACGAGCAGGGGACAGGGTTGTTGCAGGGGGCGCTTCATGACGGATGTGGCTCTGTCAGTGAGTCTAAGGACGCATCAAACTAAAACAAAGTGCGTTGGCGTGCAATTAAGCGTGTGGCAACGCAACATGCCATTGTTGATGCAAAAGGGAATGGTGATTTCTTCAAGTTGTTATGGACAAGACAAAGACCTCAACGTACGAAGGGAAATATTCGGATGTCGGCCCATGTGCACACTCTTCAAGATACACGTGACATGAACCTTGATTCTGACCCGCGGCAGGCTGTCTCCAATTCTTTACTCCAATTCTCCAAACCGGAAGGTGCCCCTGTCACCCACACCCACACCCACCACGGATGGATCTCACGGCGGCAACGACTCGTCAAGATCTGGGATTGGGATTACAACCATTATCCATCATGCGTCTCTCCTTTATGAATCACGCCTCTTTCTTCTTTCATCAACCCTTCATCCATGCAGACCGAGTCAATGGTCAACGCACATGTTCTTCGCTTCCACCCGGCGCCGCGGTATGGGAGTTAACGCAGTGGTCTGCTGTTGAACAGAGAAGATGAAGAAACAGCAAACCAAACCAACCTCCATGACCGCCTCCACTCTAGGGCGTGTTTGAACAAGAGAGATCTCCACCCGACGCCTCGGTTCTTCTTCCTCGGTCTAGTCCCCTGTCTGGGTTCGACCCGTCAGCCTCGAATCAGAGCGAGCTAGCGTTTGTTCGAACGACAGAGCCGCCGCGGCGCTTGGAAATGGAATGGAACCCTGCGCCTGCTCCAGTCAACAGCCAAGCATTGAAGTTCATGTCGCATTTTGTGGTTCCCTTTTGCTTTTTTGCCTCTCTGACTGTTGGTCCATCTACTCTAATCACCATTCTCATCGTCATTGTACATGAGAATGCAATTGGGGGTTTTTGTTGCGATATTTCAGGCTATATCTCGAAACACTCGACTCTGTTGGTGATCCCCTCATCACGGACAACTCAGACAACGCAAATCACTCACAAAAACCCTCGGATCCGCTCATCCAAACCGGCCCGGGTGAGCAGCCCCAGGATTACGGCCGGACCGGACCAAGTATATGTCCAAGACGGCTTCACAATACGTAACATGACGGCTTCTGGAACCGAATAGCGTGTTCCATCCCCCACGGGCCATTGATGCTTGTCCTGCTTGGCCCCCCATGGAGAAGGGCATCATGATCCCTTCACCTTTCCGCCGCTGGCCCAATAGGCTCCCCCATTGGATCCTGACGTGATTCTTCTCCATATCCTCTCCTCTCCTCCCCTCTCCATCCCTGTCCCTCGGAAGCTTGCCTCCCCCATCTCCAACTTATGGAGCCCCAGGGTTTTCCGCTTTCTAACCCTCCCCAGCACGCGTCCCTTCGCCTCGATACACCTCCGCCCGGAGCCCCGATATCCTCTCTGGCACCGCAGTCTCCGCTCCCCGTTGTGCTCGCTCCACCATGGGGAGATTGGCCTTCACAAATGCCTCCGCCCCATTAGCAATGACCTAGTCAGCCGATTAGGGCAATGGAGAGGAAGGGCCCGTAGCCCGTAGCCCGTAGCTCCAACGGGTTTGCCTCCGCTGCAAGAGGATGGTGGACCAAGGATCATGGTAGCTTGACGAGGGAACGCCGAGCTCCTCAGCATCTTGCCCGAGTCTTAGTCCCTTCTTCCCTGTTCCTGTTGCCCTCACTCTTCTCTTGTTTGACTTGTATATATTCTCTCCCGTCTCTACCCTCATCTTACTGCTTCACTCCTCTCAACTTCCTCCTTCTCATCCATTGACTGGAATCACTCCCTCTCCTCCTTCAAATCTATACACTCTCTCAAGCGCCGTACATACTACATTACCACCCAATCGAATACATATAAACCTCGCACATCCATCATACATAGAGAGCATCTTTATTACACGACGCCTCACGGCACCACCAATTGCCCATCATGACTGCTTACACGCAAGACGCCACCAACGCCATCTACCCTTCTGATCAGGGCAACGACTCGAGCAAGACCAACAGCAAGGAAAAGGTTGGCCATGAGAGCGGTCACGAGCTCGACATCAAGTCAGAGAGAAACGTCCCCGTCGACAATGGCTTCGGCGGTGGCGAAGGCGGCAAGAACTTCCGCAACATGACCAAATGGGACACGACATTTGCCCTTCTGACCAACCAGGTCGGTCTCGGTGTCCTGTCTCTTCCCGGTGTCCTCAAGGTTATGGGCATCGTCCCCGGTATCATTGCCATCATTGGCATCGGTCTTCTGTCCTGGTATACGGCCTTTGTCCTCAAGCAGTTCTATGCTCGTCACCAACATGTCGTCAACGTTGTTGATATGACCCGCGTCGTAGGCGGAAAGAGCCTCGAGATCGCTTCGGGTATCGGTCTTCTTATCCAGGTCATCATGACTGCCGCCTCTGCCAGTGTCACTCTCTCCATTGCTTTCAACACCATCTCCAACCACTCTCTCTGCACGGTCGGCTACATTGGCATTGGCTGCCTCTGCTGCTGGGTCCTCTGTGCTCCCAGAACCGCCAAGTTCGTCGCCTGGTCCGGTTACCCATGCTGTGTTGCCATCATCGCTGCTGCTCTCATTGTCATGATCTCCCTGGGCGTCAAGAACCCCGAGGATGCCCCTCTTGACTGGAACAAGGAGCTTAAGATTGTTGGCAACCCTACCTTCCGAGAGGGTCTCAACGCTTGCCTCAAGATCTGCTACGCTTACTCTGGCAACATCAACTTTGTTGGTTACATGGCTGAGATGATTGACCCCGTCAACGACTTTGGCTTTGCTCTGTGCTGGCTTGAGGTCACCTCCATTGGCTTCTACACCATCGTTGCCATTGCCATCTACTGCCTTGCTGGTGAATACACTGTGTCACCTGCCCTCGGCTCGGCTGCTGCCACCACCGCCAAGATCGCCTACGGTATCGTGCTCCCCGCCGTCTTCTCTACTGGTCTGGCTTTCGGTCACACTGGCATCAAGTACTGCTACGTCGAGGTCATGAAGTACTTCAAGATCACTCACGAGATGACCACCAACAATGTGCGTTCGTGGTCCATCTGGATGTCCCTGGTGACCATCTTCTGGGTTCTCTGCTTCATCCTGTCCAACGCCATCCCCGTGTTCGACTCGATCCTGTCCATCGCCTCGGCCACCACCATCTCGTGGTTCACCTTTGGCTTTAGCGCAGTCTTCTGGTTCCACATGAACTGGGACTGCATGTTTAGCAGCCCCAAGCAAATCTGCCTCTTTGCCGTGAACGCCTTCCTGATTGGCATCTCGTTCTTCATGAACGCTGCCGGTCTCTGGTCGTCCATCACTGAGCTCACAGACATCATGGCCAGCGATTCGAGTGCCATCTCTGGTGTGTTTGACTGTGGCAACAATGCCCTCTTCTGAGCAAGCAGGCTTCTTCCCCCCTGTTAATGCCCCCCTTACAATATTTCCTCTTTTTTCTCGCCAAATATTAGAGCATCATTTTTTGTTTAAAGCCTCACCGTCTTGTGAAAGATACTACGCGCCCCTCAGCACCACAAAAAAAAAAGTGACTGCGAGCCGTTCTACCTACCTTGATGATCATCATGTACATGTCTCATTTTCTTACCGGGATACCGGTTAGAAAGTATTATATAAGAGAATTCAAATAGTGGTTCCACATACTCTGCTGTGATCCAACCGTGAAGTGATGCTTGTGTTATAGAATCCACATGGTGGTTCCTCAAGAATGCTCATGAGCAGGACTACTGGTCACCGGTGATCCCGTAAAGCACGAGAGCAGCTCTTGGCAGTCTCTTGGCACTCGTCTCAAGAGGTTGGCCACGGACCAAGACAGCTTATATCCACAAACCGGCCGAAGAAGGTTGAGGTCGGGCCGGGAAGTCATGGGCCCCCCTTGGTCTGGTGGTCAAGGCATGCCGAAAGGGCCACTTGAACCGGCAGATGTGGAACCGTCGTTGAATAAAAGTTTGCTAATGCCGGCTGTTGGCATCATGCAATCTTGATGGATCGGATGTCCAAGGGGAAGTCTGGGTAGGTGGATCTCATCTGATAATTATCACGTTGTGTGGCTCGACTCGCTAAAGTTTTGCTGACCCACGTCGTGAAGACGGCGCCAAGCCACCCGCTCGGCTGCGGGACATGCATAGAAGTTTGCTGGAACGACCTGAATGCGGCTCTTTGTCCTTTTGCAAGGGGGAGGGACAAGGCCCGGGAGCCGCAATTGTAAACATGGTACGTAAGGCTGGGGGCGGGATGCGGGATGCGGACCAGTCGCCGACGAGAGTGGTCCTCCCAACGCGTCTTTCCAGGCAGGCAAGGACTCGGGTAGACCGGAGTCATGTCATTGTGAATAAACGCTGTCTTGGCCGTGTGGTCATGATTCGAACTGTTGTTGATCAAGTGCGTGAGTGACGTCTTGACGGGAGAGAGTAAGGGGAAAGAAAAAAAGGCAGAGAGGACAGCCAGCAGAGTCTGTTCTTTCTCTCAACTGAGCCGACACATTCCGGGAGTGTCGATCACGGCGTTTCAAAGAAAATTAGAACCCGCGGCTCCCATTTTTAGTCAAGAAGATCTTGGCGTGAGAAATAAAAACAAGAAGGAGAACCCGAGCGGGAGAGCAAGGGGTGGGAATGACGACGACGGTGTGAAAGCACAGGGCACTGTTGAACCCTGGTAGAGGTGTGGTGTGCCAGCTTGTTTCCAGCCGCGGCTCAGCCTCAGATGAGGCTTGTGTCTGATTATCGGTATCGATATCGGTGTGCAAGGCCTTTCTTATCGTTCGGTCGGGATGAGTGCCGAAAGCTGTGAGGTGAGGCAAAAATCTGTCGGTGTAGTTCTGGCGTTGAGGCTCTGCGGCAGCCAACTGCCGATGATCAACGCCTCCTTTCAAAAGAGAGATGCCTTCATATTGGAAAAGAGTCGGATTCAAAGTGTCGCTCGATTTGAGTCTGTCCACCATTTTTTCTCTTGCACTCATGAACAGCAGATGGGCCACGTTATATACTTTTCTCATTTTTCTTACTCGTCTCCTCTGGCGCCGCAATATCATGTCGTCTCCGCTCCCGGCGTGTTTGGCGTCTTGACGGGACAGGGTTGCTGTAGGCCACCATGACAAGTCAAAACTCCATTTACAGCGTGGTCCTCCGGCATTGTGTACAATTACTTGCCATACTCACCTTGTTTTTACCATTACCCGTCCCACTTGTTCCCTTGCCGAGTCCACTATTATCCGGCCCATTTGCATCAAGTCGGCCCATTGACGACACTCTCTGCCGTGCGGCTCAGATCGAGAGCAATCGCCCGGATGAGAGAGCCTCATGAGGCTCTGCGGCTCCAGAAACCACGTTCTCATTAGCACATCGATACCATTCAATACCCGGTCGTTCACGCCATGGAAGGGATCCGCATCCTTTCTTATTCGCCCGTCTCTCTCTTCGTGTGTGTGTGTGTGTGTGTGTGTGGAAAAGTCATTTTTCTATTCCCGGTCCTCCTCCTCTCAGACAAACACCCTAGCAATGGCTCTCATTGTATATGTACAATCCCGGCCGGCAACCACTTGTCCCGGTGACTGAACCTCATGCGTTGTGTGTGTGCCGGTTTTGTCACCTTGTATCGTACCGGTTTTTTATCACACATCACATTTCCTCCCACGCCCAAATGTCTTGTCTAGTTGCTTCGAGCACCGCCCTTGGCTTCCCTCAACTCGTCCATCTTGGCGACTCGCTTCTTGAACTCGACGTACTGGCACTTTTCGTAGCTGTGTCGCTCATCCTGATAAAGGGGGAAAAGAAAGTCTCGGTGTGAGCATCATGTTCTTTTTTTGATATATATCCCGGTAATAAAATCGACCGTTGCGTTGGGCTCGTTCGGACTTGGGCTCGGTGGGATTGTCATGGAAGAGAGGGGGGAAAAGCTTACCGTGCACTTCCAGGGGGCATACCAAGTATCCCTCCGGCACTTGTTGAGAGGGATCAAGAGGTGTGCGCAGCTGTCTCGGTAGGCAATTGGGAGTTTAGCATCGCGCATCTCCTCGCGGGTCGCCTCTGTTCATCGGTGTCAGCAGTTCGTCGTCGTGGAGGGAAATTGACATTGGGGATCAATTCGGTGGTCGGTACGTACGCCGCGGCTCGGTAATCGCGTCGGAAGCCATCGTTGCGGGTTCAATTGGGCGCTTCGAGATGGGTGAGGTTGTCTTGAAATTGGCTGAGGTCGTGAGATGCTCTCTCGGTTCAAGGTCGGCAGCTGCCGAGTTTATGCCTTGGATTTCCGGCAGCAACGGGTTTCTATCCAATGGGAGCCCACGAATTACCACTCCTACTCTACAACACCACCACATTCTCCATCACTTCTATTCACAATAATAATTATCTCAAAGCTCTTCCGTATTCTTTCCTGCAATTCCGATCAACTCAACTTCTCTCTTCCTCTGTTGCGTGTCCTCTAGAGATCTCAACTTGGATCTCAAGTCGATACCGGCACACGGCGGTGGGTCCGGACCGGGCGCCGACTCCGGCCAAGACTTCGGTTTACACTAAGAGAATAAGAGACAAACCGGGACCTGGCATGGGTTAAAGGAGATGAGAGGTAAGAGGATCACTCAGGGGAGGGAGGGGGCATCAAAGCCTTGAAAAGTAATGTCAATGTCTCATGTCTGTGAGCCTCTTGGGGCTTCTTGGCAACAAAACTGCCTGCTCATGTGCTCTGCAGAAAATAACACAGAGGGTCACCGGCACCGGCAGGCACACTCAAATCACAGGAACCCCGATCTTGAGACGCTTGGACGAAGTTCAAGACCCATCGTATATGCTTAAGAATCTCAAAGCAGTCAAGCCCTCGACCCATTCCAGAAAGCTCACCTTGTCGGGCGCTCTCTTCTCTCACCCGTGTCACCGCTGACGTGCTCCCGACTTCCTTGCAGGATTTATAATGAGAGACCTCATATCGTCGAATAGATGGGATTCAACACCCACGTGGGAAATTTTCACATGGCCAGAACCATGTTACAAAGTCGTGGGACAAAACCTGGCGTGGTTTTTTTCTCAACGTGTTACTTCTCGTTAGTAAACCCATGATCCTAGGGAGGGACTCCACTGTTGGGCGACACACACTCTCCCATGGGACCCAGCTCGTGTACAATACTTGGGCCGGGCCACGATCTTGCTCATCACTCGTGGGAATTGGTGATTCAAGGGGCAAGATTCAATTCATGACTCCGTCTTGCCTGATTCATTCAGCAGCATACATCACGATCACATCGCCGACTTGTTGTATAACTGATGATTTATAGAAAAGTAACGTCCTTCTCTAGAACACGAGACGGCATCAGGTCCAGTGATGCCACTCAAGACCATCTCGATATTGGTAACCGACCTGTGGTCCCTCGGCATCAATCAGATACCCGTTCTCGCAACGATCGAAGCTGACCTTGACCTGCTGCTCGTAAAACTCGTCAAACTTTTCCTTCAGGGCGTCTTTCAAGCTTGCTACTTCGCCGTCTGGATGGAGGATCTTCCATGGCTCGATACACGACTCTCCTTTGCACGACTTGAGAACCAGCATCAGAGCGTCAAGTCGGTCTATGACCTGACGGGTACTCTTTCCTAGAAGCGACACGCCTGTCGTCACGTCATCGCCCTCAGGGAAGAGGTTGTGCAACTCTCCTGGATCCGCCTGTGGAGTTTATCAGCCTCAATTCTAAACCTTGACGAGCTTCCCCTCCGCCAGACGTACCTTGAGATCGTAGAGCTCGTGCTCATTGCTGCACCAAGCCGAGTAGTATAGATCATAGTCCTCATGTGCTATCCTAACCCCCTTGTACGTATTGTTGGGCATGAGAATCTGTCCCTTTCCATCTGTGATGATCTCGTCAGCGACCGGACACGACGGAGGAAAAGGGGGTAAGAGAGCCAAGCATACCAAAACCGCCGATCTCTCCCTCGGCGAGAGCTATACCCCAATACTCAACAGCGACATGCTCATGCCGCCTAGTTCCCGGGCCGGGCAGCACCGGGATGGGCGTCCCGTCAAAGTCACTGCGGAGACGCACACCAGCAAGCTTGAGCAGAGTCGGTGCGAGGTCGATGTGAGTCGTCACGGCCGTCTCCACGGCTCCAGCGGAAACGCCTGGGCCCCGGACGAAAAGGGGCACGCGAATGTCCTCGTCGAAACCGCACTCCTTTCCGGGAGGCAGCCTGTGTTGGCCAAGGTGGAACCCGTTGTCAGAGCTGTAGACGACGTACGTGTCTTCGAGGAGCCCGGCCTCTTCCAGCTGGTGGATGACCTGCTCCACGATCTCATCGACTCCCTGTAGAGCCTGGAGGCGAGCGCGGTAGTAATCGTCCAGGTACGAGACGGCCGTCTCGTTGAGCTGGGACAGTTGGCGGATCCAGCTCACACCGCTTGGCTTGGGAGAATGTGAGCAGGTTTTCTTACACTAAAGGTGAGAGGTCACATACCGAGTCTGGGTTAAAGTTTGCCGTTCGAGGGATCTTGATTCCTTCAAAGAGGTGAGAGTGTCTCTCTGCCGGGATCGGGATGGTCATGGTAGGAGGACCACTGCCCCGGTTGACATCGATATTCGAATGCGGCGCAACAGGGGCAATGGCAACAAAGAAGGGTTTATCTGAGCTAATCGCCTCTTCAAGCAGCTCATGTGCATACTTGGAAATGAGGTCCAAAGTGTGAGTTCCATGGTGCTGCACTGGAGGCTCACTGTTACGTTGGTAGATGGGATTCAGGTACGAGTACGTTCCCGGGTCGAGCAGAAAGTTTGTCCCCGTCCACCCAGCGGGAAAAGGTGAATTGTAGTTGTTGATTGTGTGTGCGTTGAATAGCTTTCCTGTGTAGTATGTGTTGTACCCGGCTTCTTGGAGCCAGACGGGGAGGTAATTTTCATTGAGACCCTGAGAAACAAACTTGGGGAATCCGCCTATAAAGTCAACAAACCCTATACTTCTCATAATTCACACGAGTTTGACTTACCATAGGGTGGGCTAACGTCTGTAACATTGGTATTGTGCGGCTGCTTCCCCGTCCAAAGCGAAACACGCGAAGGACAACAAATAGCCGTAGTGGTAAAATGGTTGACAAACGATGTTCCCTTGTCTATGACGTGCTTGTTCAGACGAGGCATGTATGCCACCGAGTCGAGGACGGCATCTTGGTCGTCGGTTAGGATAAAGACAATGTTCTTTTTGGGTGCACTGCTGTCGAGGACTATTTGGTCTTGTTGGGCGAGTGCTGTTTCTGATAGGAGAAGTGAACTGGCTAGGTAGATTGGCTTTAGCCAGGTTGAGTACCGCATTTTGAGCGGTGTCGAGGTTGTTTGTTTGCTGTTGCTGTTTCTATTGGTGTTTGTTGCTTTTTGTTGTTATTATTGGATTGGTATGCACGGCAGAGTTGCTTCTCTCCAGCAACTCAAATCACCTCTCAGCCGTACTTTACTTGTTCGAGTCCTCGAGTACCCTCTCCAACGAAAAAAAAAAAAAAAGATCTCTCTCTCTCTCTCTCTACGTAAAATGCTCAGCGGTTGATTTTAAAGACGGCCTCGTCTCATCGCAAAATTCCCGTGAGGCTTTTGATGTCGCGCAATTCAGGGCTACAGATTGCGTCAATGTTAGCGTCTCTGCGGGGGGTTGGCACTAAATCACTAACAGCGCATTTGCAAGGGTCTCGCAAATACCCCCACAATCCCAAAGGCGGGAGATGCATAGTCTTGTTTTTGGATGATGTTGTCGAGGGGATTGTGTCACTGGATGAATACGTTGTACTAACATGACACATGTTCTGTGTTACTCTGGTTCCGATGCTGTGAATTGCTTCTGGAAGCGAGGTGGGTGGTTGTGTGTTGTGATAATGTGCTTGGCTTGATCACGATCGTCTAGGCAATTCGAAGCCAACAATGAAGGAAAGTATCTAGACGGGTAAGTCTGAGTCTCTGATAAACAGACAGGTAATTTGTCCTCTGCCTTGAAGTTGGGGACATGAGAATTCAGAACCAAAGCCGGTCCAAACCCCCCAAAAATGACATCAATGATGGGAAACCAGATTCCAAAAAGTCTCTGACGAACGCACCTCAATGTTGCCATTTCTCAATTTACCAAATCTGCATGCCAGGCACTTGTGAACGAGCTGCTCACCAGATCCGTCCTCGACTGACGGACAGAGGCATCATTGGATCTTCTGTCTGGCTCTCTGGGACGTCACATCCTCCGTCTCTCTCCTTTTGTGTGATTTTAGCTCAAGTCTTCAAGACCGACGCAGTGGCAATACCTACTCTCCGAGTACGGCACCATCAACTCGTCCACTGAGATCACTGGGGATCGTCAGGCAGGAAAGCTCTCGAGTGTCGCTGGTTTCTTAAGTTTCAGTGCAATGGGCTTTATACTTGATAGCTAAAAGACAGTCATGGAAACCAGGTTACCGAAATGCAGCATTGACAATCACCCCAAGTCGGCCATAGGGATAATCATGTGGGTGCTTGCTGAGTGGAAGGATAGGTGCCAACCATACACTTGCTGTGAATTCTTGGGGATCTCATGAAACTCAAAGAAATTAAGTAGGTATTCGGATATTTAAATCACAGGATCATCCTAGTTCATTTATGTAGGCTCTGCGAAAGGTTATCCTCAAAGACTTTGTGATTCTCCCTCGAACTGCACATGATAAGTGGATGTTGAACACCAACTTGGCCATTTTGCAGCCCAAAGAGTGTGCCTAGCTATGTTAAACAAAGCAGAAAAGTTTTATTAGCTAAATGTCTTTATTATTTAATATAATGATGGCCTTTGAGGAAGGAAGAGAACTCGGAAGTATGATTTTCGTCAAATGAGCTAAGCCAGTGTGTTGAACATCTATATCCAGTATGTAGAGTTATGGGGAGAGACACATACTTGCCCGTCGCTACTCTCCTATTCCTCGATAATTAGATACTTAAAAACTACTAATAAGTATAAATCGTTAGCTACCAGTGTTCGCCTTCTCTGCAAACCCTCACTCTTACCGACCTGTTGTCCCACGGTAGCATAAAAGTTATGTGCTTTCCGCTCTGAATTAAAGGAAAGTCGTCAGTAAAACCAACGTCTTGGGTTTTTATCTAAGGACTGCAGAAAATAATAATAATAATAGTAATTCATGGAAATGACATGTACCAAGAGTAATGACTTGCTGAGAGGATTCCCTCGCAGAGTCGCGTAGTGGTTTAGGGTAGTCAGCAGTGCATCATCTGCAGATCTTACGGTTCCTGCATCCGAGCAATCCCGACACACACATCAATCCACGTTGTCAATATTAAACGACAGCCCTCAACCAACCCAAAAGACATTACGATACTAGAACTGAAGAGAGAGAGGTATTGTCGTGCGAGAGTGAGCGGATTGGCTAACCGGACACCGACAAACTGTCTCAAAAAAAAGCAACCTGACAAAGTCTGTCCTCACCACCACATCACAACCATCGCCATGGGCTCATCAGACACCCCCCCTCCCTCAGCACCAGCTTGGATCGTCCCAGCCTCAACAGCATGCCTATCAACAGGTGTATCCTTCTGGCTCCTAGCCTACATCCTCATGGTCCGCCGCTCCCTCGCAACAGGCCACACCCCAGCGCCCCTCGTCGCCCTAGGCCTAAACCTAGCCTGGGAAGTCGTCTACGCGTTCGGAGTCTGCGAAGCCCCTATCGAGTTCTTTGGCTTCACACTCTGGCTCCTCTTCGACATACCCGTCGTCTACGCAACACTCAAGACAGCGCCTAGGTCCTTTGCTAGCAGTCCGCTCGTTGCGCGGAATGTTCCGCTACTGCTGGCTGGTGTGTTTGTTGTTGGGTTGGTCGGGAATGGGCTGTTTGTTTGGTGGTGGCTTAAGGAGCCTCATAGAGGGTATGGTATCAAATGGGGCAAGAACTGGAAGGGTCTTGAGGCGCGAGACACGACTGAGTTGGCGTTTTGGTCTGCTGGAGTGGCGCAGATGATGTTCAGCGTTGGTGCTCTCGCCATGCTCCTCCAGCGAGGACATTCTGGTGGACAGAGCTATGCAATCTGGTGAGTTTCAAACATGCACATATCCATCTCTCTCGGTTGGACACAGAGGGGGCGTGCCTTGATCTGGTGTCTCATCTCCTATCTCAACACTTTTGCTTGTTTGTGTTTGTTTCCTTGTCTCGCTCTCTCCGGTCCCGATAGTTCGGCACTCTACTGCAAATTACGTGTCAGATGAGAGTTGAGCCAAGGAAAAAGAGAAACAAGCAAAGACTGCTTGCCTCGTCATGAGGATGAAAAGAAAAGAAAAGAAAAAAACGCCTCAGCAAACTTGGTCCAGCGCTAATCAAGAGTTACTTCTAGGTTTTGTCGATTCATCGGCACAGTCGTTGGCCTCCCCATCAGCTGCATCCTACTCTGGTGGCACTGGCCAGAGGCGCATGGCTTCGTCTTTCACCCCCTGGGTCTATTCTTTGTTGGAACTGCGGTAGTCTGTGATCTACTGTACCCTTTCCTGCTGGCCTATGTTCGATCAACCGAAAGGATCCTCCCTGATGGAACTGTGATGGCCGGAGAGACGTTTGCCGAGGTAGAGAAGAAGAAGAAGCAGTGAGGAAAACGGTGCGACAGACGCGCTAGCTGGTCCATTGTGACTCTCTACCTGCGGCGTGTTGGTTACATTTCCCTCAAAACAGGGGAAAACGACGCGGAGATGTGGTAGATTAAAAAGCAAGAAATGACACATCTGATTTACATTCATACATGAGCCCGATATCACAGGACCAGATAACGCTTCTGCTTGCTGGGATAAGAAACTGTTTGTCAAGCCTCCCCAGGTCTAGTGACCAAATTTTCGACCTTCCCCTTCGCGCGGCCAAGACAAGAGCACATGGTGATGCGTGCCGTGCATGCGTGAATCACAGTGACTGATGCGACCCCAGATCCGAAAACTCGGAATCATGGTTGGTGACTGACAAAAAAATGCAAGGTAGGGGGGGGGATGGATGACCAGGTTGAGCATCCAATTAGAGGCTGACGATGGTTTCGTTGCCCGTGAAGATCAAAAAAGATTGCGTCAAACTCAGCCGGCCCTTTTCTGTTTTGGTGGCAGGCTCATCATGCGCCTCTTGCAGCGATCACCTCCCCTCTAGCGCCGACCCGCGGAGAATGTCAGTCCATATCCGCAGTGAGGAGCCGGATCGTGGCTTTTCGAGATGTGATAGCTCCGGCAGATAAAGTCGCAACCAACACCCTTCGGCAAGATGGGTGGTGGTAGGGGTGGGATGAACAAGATATGACGATCCCGATAAGTAGTCCCTCCCAACATCTTTTCATTTCATCTCCTATCACCGTTGCAGCAACAAATTACTCCTGTAATTCGCAAGCCATATTTATATTTACCCGGTCAAAAGGCAGGACGCTTGAATGAACATGGGGAAAATGCAAGCTTGAGTAGGATTGGACGATGGAACCAACAGCAGTCAAACCAACAAACCAATCGTGTCTCGGCATGCAAGCAAACCGTACATAAGAAACCTGGCTTGCCTCTGATGACCAACAGAAAAAAAAAAAAAGGAAAAAAACTGCAGCTGAGATTCACCAATGAACACTTGATCCAGCCTATTGGTAACAAAAGAGAAGCAAACAACACACATTGCGGCAAAGGCACGGGATCTCGATCCTTGAGATGATGTGTGCGCACATACGCATGCACTTGCACTTGTCGCACCTTTCCGTGTTGGCCAAGATGTTGGTTCGAGGCCTTTACATTCTCACTCTCATTTCCCTCATGTCCAAGTTTGTTGAGCAAAGTTTGTTGGCTCTAGCTCTGTCCTGAACTAGGGGGGATCCGTATGTCTTGATAGTGAGGTTCATCATCCGAGACATTTTGCACAAACTGTTGGCCCCGTCACGCATTAGCCCCGTGTTTGCAGAGAACCCAGAGAGAGAGCCAATAAACGTAAAACGTAGGTGCGCCTGTTAGAGAGACGCCATCCAGAGCAAAAGTCACATGCTCACA
This sequence comes from Fusarium sp. AF-6, assembly GCA_003947015.1. Classification (NCBI taxonomy): domain Eukaryota; kingdom Fungi; phylum Ascomycota; class Sordariomycetes; order Hypocreales; family Nectriaceae; genus Fusarium; species Fusarium sp. AF-6. The sequence continues at coordinate 64,616 of NKCJ01000208.1, forward strand.
GGCTTGTGCGGGTGCAAGGCAAGGCATGGCAAATGCCAGGGGGGGAGGACTTCTGGAACCTGTCAGGGGTGGGACAAATCGTGGAGAAAAAGGGTGACTGCTAGAGCATGCATTGCAGTCCTGGCATAAAAAGAACCGCCGGGATAGCGTCAGTCTCGTCATGTTTCATCCCGGGGCTGGTCCTTGTCATGGAACTTGTCCCTCCCGAGCGAGATTTTGTCCGAAGGTCATGACAGGAAATCAGGCTCAGACGGATAAACATCAGGGTCTTTTTTCCCAGGGGCGTGAAGATAAATACACAGGAACTTTCCCATGATCATGACACCGTGCTTGGCGACAGAGGTGGTATCAGGCATCAGGCATCTTGTGTTTGTGTCAAAAAGAAAAATACTCCGTGGGTCGAACTGTCGGCTGAACAGGGTAAAGCAACGTAGACGCCGTCCCCCCCTCGTTTTGGGAAAACGGGCATCGGACCTTTCTTCTTTTCGAAATCGTAAACTGACCCGATGTGGGCAGATGAGCAAACAAGGCCAGTAAAAAATAATTGCGGCACCGCGCCCTCTTGGGGGTAGCAGTTTCATGGATGAAGGGGGTGAGGAAGTTCTGCAAGAGGACGGTTTAGGAAATAGGGATGGGCCTCTCGGCGGGGAGATTTCAAAACCTGACCGTTTGAGTGTATCGGACTAACGGGTCATATGCATCTGTAAAGTGCGAAATGCGCTAATGCAACTAAGCAGGATCGAACTTCTTTCCCCTCCCCCTGAACCTGGCGGAGGGGAGGGGTGTCGGGGGCCGTGGGGGCCGGGGGGGGGGTGTGTCAGCTGGGTCAGTCGTCCCTGACCCGCGAGCTAGTAAAGAGG